>VXBA01003229.1:0-31261 GCA_013399895.1 Serilophus lunatus | reverse complement strand
GCCGCTCCCGGCCACGCCCCCGCCGCTCCCGGCCCCGCCCCCGTGGCGCGGGCGGAAGCGCGCGGGGATGGAGCCGCCGGCGATGGAGGGGCCGCTGCTGGTGCAGCACAGCCACAAGTTCGGCGCCAAGGTGGGTCCGGCGGGGTTCGGGTTCCCCTTCTCCCTTTCTTCCCTCCTCTCCTCCCCCCTGCTCTCGGGCCGGCTGGGTACCGCGGTGCCGTCCCAGGGGCCGCTCCCGGTGAGCTGCCGGCCTGGCCGAGCGGCCCGGGGGAGCCGCTCCCGGCCCGGTGTGACCCCGCTCTCGGCAGCGATGGAAGCGCGGCTGGTCCGCGCTGTACCCCGCCAGCCAGCACGGAGTCGCCCGCCTCGAGGTGTTCGACAGCAAGGAGCCGGCGGCGGCCGGGCGGGCGGGGACCCGGCGCCTCGCCCGCACCGTCGTGCGCCTGAGCGACTGCACCAGCGTGGCCCCGGTGGGCGAGGGCGGCCCCCGCGCCGGCACCGCCACCTTCCGCCTGGAGACCCGCGACCGGAGCTTCCTCTTCGCGGCCGAGAAGCAGCAGAGCGAGGAGTGGGTGACGAAGCTGTGCCAGATTGCCTTCCCGGTGAGCCCAGGGCGGCGGGGGGCTCCCCGGGGAGGAGAGAGGCGCAGGCAGCCCGCGGCAGAGAGGACAGGGCACAGACAACCCACCGAGTGTGTGTGGCGGAGGAACACCTTCCCACCCAGCAGGAGGCCCTGCAGGAACAGGGGAAGAGAGCCTGAGGCAGTGCCAGTGGTCTCGTTTAGAGCACCCGGCCTTGGGACTCCAGTCCCCTCTCGTTGGCCCCTGCTGTGCTAGCAGCCAGCTGGGTTATGGGATTCTTTGGCATGTTGTCAGTGATTCGTGGTTGTAGCTCCAGATTTCAAGTTGGGCTCTTCTTCCACGGTGCAGAGCCTGTCCTTGCCCCTCTAGAGACCTGGTGGGGCATCAGGTGATGGCCAAGGAGCGTTTCCTCTTGGTCGAACAACTGTTGCCTTTCCTGCTGGAGCAGTGGCCGAAGTGAAGCCCTGAGAACGTTGCAGTGCCTGACTTTGGGACCCACCTGGCTCCTGGGATCTTCAGGGCCAGTGCAGCCCTTCATCCAGCCGTAGAGCTCACTTCTGCTGGGTGCTGGGGACACCCTGTCTGTGCTGGGCCTCCAGCAGAGCCCTCCCCTGTCCTCTGCTGCCCCTGGAGCCATGGTCAGCCAGTGTGACCCACCAAGGCCTTGTGGGCAGTGGGTGCCCCTTGAGGGCAATTATCTGGACCATCTGGACCTTCTGTGAGAACAGCACACACCTGCCTGCCCACATGGTGCCACCTTTCCCTGCTGGGAGATGTTTGCAGAACCCTGAGTTGGGCTCCAACTGATACCAGGCTTGGAGTGCTGGGCAGGGCTGCCTGGCCGGACAGCTGGTTGCACAGCTGGTGATCCCAGGATCTCCCCACAGGGATGGTGTTTGTTGAGTCTTACTGTACTTTGTCCCTCTTGCATCTGCTTCCAGTCTGCTGCCAGGCTAAGTCTGTCTGTGCAGCAAGTTGCTTCCCAGGCAAAGAGGCACTGGCATGATGCTGGAAATGATTCAGTGTCCATGTCTGTCTGGTGTAGTGGGAGTTACGGCCTTTGCCCTGAAAGTGGCTTGCATGGCCAAGCTAAGAACACAACACACACCCTTGGGGTGGGGCAGGTAGCACCTGCTCAGAGCAGGAATATGCTTGTGCTGTCCCTCCTGTGGGAGCCTTCGTTTGTACGCCTGAGGCCCGGAAGCAAGCTGACAGTTTAGGGAGTGGTGAGCAAAAGCCTACAAGGCTGGCATGTGTTCTAGAAATGCCTGGCCTGGAGCAGAAGGCTGGAGAGCTGCACATGGTCTCTCTGCACAGAGCTGGAGATCCTTAGCTGTGATTTCTGGTTATTTGCATGGAGAATGTGACTTTGTGTCATATTGCTGCCCAGAAGGCAACCAGGGTCTTGTAGCTTGGGATCTGGGGCAGATATCATTTGGAGTTTAGAACAGGATATTTTTCCTTTTGATGATGAGAAAAAGTTCAGACAAATGGAGTCCTAAAGGGCTCTGGGGGGTCAGCTAGCCTGTGACTTCCCAATCCCAGGCTAGAGTCCTGCTGCAGTGGATGCTTTAGCTGAACAGGAGCTGCTGGTATTGGCTGTAAGGACACAAGGTTTTAGCAGTCCCCGTTCTATTTAGAAGCCAAACGTGAGGGCCAGATGGCCCTTTTTGGGCCTTGTCTCTTGTTAAGAAGCTTGTGTGTCTGAGTTTTAAACTGAAACAGTGGGAGCTTGCCTTCTGTGAGATGTACCCTCTGATACAGCCCCCTCCCACATGGCCCTGGGAAACAGCTTGGTAGCACCAAAGGTTTGTGTTCTCCCCAGGTCCTTTGGGGGCCTTGCTGCTGGGACACAATTGCTGACAGTGTTGCACTTTCAGTTCTGCATGTGCTAAAATAGAAGTGTTTGCTTCCCCTCTGGGGCCACCCCACTGTCTGTGCAGAGCAGGACACAGACCCCTGTGTTACCAGGTTGTTAGACCCACCCACTCTGTGCCTGGGTCATGAGGTGCTTTGAGGGCAGCTCTGTGGATTGTGCTAATGGAAGGAGCTTCTGTCCTGCATCCAGTCAACCCAGAGCTCAGCTGGGGCCAGGGTCCTCTCAGGGGCTTGCTGCCTGGCTCTGTTCATCCATGTTAATGTTAGCTCAGGGGGCCCTGGACTCCGTCACCAGCTCTGGGCAGGCTTGGTATGGATGCAGGACAGTCAGGCTGTGTGTGGCTGGGGAGGGCAGTGGGACCCTGGGCCATGTGGAGCTGAGGGCAGTGGCTGCCAGGGGGCCCAGGGGCTGATGTGGGAAGAGGGGGCCGGAGCTGATTTGCTCTCCTTTGTCAGGGAAATGGCCCCAGCAATGCTGGCATGGCAGCGCAGCGTGGCAGAGAGGGCGTCGAGGCACCAGCCCTGGAGATGGCCGTGAACTCCATCTACTACTCGAGAGACGAAGGTGGGACCTGCTGCTGCCCTGACTTTGGGCCACCTTCTGTGGGGCCTGTCCTGGTGCTGCCCAGTTAGCGGGCCCGTGGGGGACACTGCCTGGCTCTGGGGCCGTGTGTCCCCAGCCGTGCCCTGACAGCCCTGTCCCCGCAGTGAACTCCTTCTGGGTGACGGTGCAGCGGACCGAGGCTGCGGAGCGGTGTGAGCTGCGCGGCACCTACGTGCTCAAGGCTGAGCGTGACAGCCTCGTCCTGAGGGACCCGCGGACAAGCCAGACCCTCTACGTGTGGCCCTACCGGCTGCTCCGCAGATACGGCCGGGACAAGGTGGGGAGCGGGGGGGCCCCGTGTGCCATGGACGGTGACCTGCTTCCCGTGGGGAAGGTCCTGCTCCCTGCTGAAGGGTGAGGGGTGATGTGCCCAACTGTAGCAGCTGTGCAACCAGCCTTGCCAAATGCAAGAACTGCTGCAGCTCCTGGTGACCACAGCAGGGTCCCCTGGGACATCTGTCACTCCTGCCTGTGTCACCATGCTGGAGTGTGGGCTGGCAGAAGCATGGGCATGGCTATGAGAGCCCCTTTCTGTGGTCTTTGCCCTATTCCCACTGGGGCTGTTGCAGCCTCTGCCACATGTCCCTGCTGCTGGCTCGCTCCCTTTCCCCTTCCCAGCACTCCCCAGCCTGTGCTGTGGGCAGACACATCCCTCCATGTTGCACACAAGCTCTCCCCAGACTCTGGGGACCTTAGCTCTCAGCAGTCCAGGCTCTGCCCTGGGTTCAGTCTCTCCCTCCCAAATGAGGGGACCTTTGAGGCACCAGTTACACTAAATTTCTTCACTGTGTGGGGTAAACTGCTCCTAGCCCAGGTCTCTCTTTGGAGATCTGTCCCCACTCCAGACTCCTCCAGCCATGAGTCCCCAATCTGCCTTGCTGCTACCGTGAGTATAAGAGGTCCCTGCCATGCTGGATGGAGAGGAAGTGGTGTCCCTGGGGCTAGTTATAGCAGTGACAGTGCTGGCTGCACTCTACTGATGGTGCTTTCTATAGCATATTCCCAAAACAGAGTTGGAAACTGAGCTGCCCTTGGTGGGGGGCATCTGGCTCATCCATAAGTTCTGTGCTGGGGCAGGAGGAGAGTCACAGAGTGTGGGGAGCAGGCAGCTGCACATGCAGGTCCCCAAGCAGGGAGGGACTGACTGCACTTGTGTTCAGCAGCCTTGACCCACAAAAGGAAGTCTGGCCCCCGAGGTTTGTGTAGCAACCCCAGGGACTGCTGCTGCCTCTGAGAGGACATGAAGGAGGCAGAAAATCTCTGGTTCAGGGATTGAGGCTTAGGAAGGGTAATCTGCAGGTGAGAACCTGTCCACCAGAGTGTATTCAGCCTTGGTGCAAGACTTCTCTTTAAAGTACCTTGAACGATTAAGAGAATAATGCTAGTAGGTACTTTGCTTGCTGTCAGTAGCTGAGCTGCTGCTTCTGGGATTTCTCCCGTGGAAAGCTGTGTTCCTTCTTTTGTATCACTTGCTTTCAGATTGCTCCCTTCTGTCTAATGCTGACTTACCTGAGATGACCATAGCAGTTTCCCCTGCTGAACTATCAGTCACCTTCTCACCCTGCTCCCTTCTCAGTGTATGGACTATATGGTGCCAGTGGTCGATGCTGCTGGTAATGCTCAGGGAAGGCAGCAGGTCTCCAGCAGGACCTGCAGCTCTGCCTCTGAAGCACTCACAGAGATGTCCCCTCATATGTGCATCCCTGCCCAGCTGCTGGGCACAGCATGCCCCCAGGGTGGCCCTCGATGCGGGAATGGGAGGAACAGGATGTTCAATGAAGTCTCTTGCAGGATGTGCAGGATCAGTGCTGCAGCCACATGCCCTTCAGTGAGAAGCACAGTCTGCACGATATGTGGGGTCAGCAGGATGTGACCCTTCCGCTTCCCCCACAGGTGATGTTCTCCTTTGAAGCTGGCAGGCGCTGTGACTCAGGACCTGGAAACTTCACCTTTGAGACCAAGCAGGGCAATGAGATCTTCCGCCTGGTGGAAGCCTCCATCCAGGAGCAGAAAGCACAAGTGGAGGAGAACCGGCAAAGCTGCGACTCCCTGGAAGCAGACAGCCCCAGCATGGTGCTGATCCGCCAGGCCCTAGCTGACTCCCTGAGCCTGGAGCTGCCTGCTGAAGGGGATGACAGCCTGGCACCCAAAGCAGGCCTGGCACCCAAGGCCAATGCAGCAGCAGAGGAGAGAGACACCACATCTCTGCTGAAGACCCGGACTCTGCCAGAGCTGCCTGTGCCACAGACCAAGCCTGTGGTCTCCAACACACCCCCACGCTCTCCTCTGCCAAAGGTGCTCCATGCCATGTTGCCGGCTGAGGACCCTTCCAGTGTGTACTCAGAGCCCCTGGACTCGGTAAAGGGCCTCCGGCCCTGGCCAGACCCGCTGTACTCAGACCCTGTGGACAGCAAGCCCACAAGTGGGGTCAAGGCACCTGGTGGGGCCTCAGATGAGACAACACTTCGTCTGCCAGTGCCACTGTACTCGGGCACATACGAGCAGGTCCGGGCTGAGGGTCGCTGCCAGGTGCCCCCAGCGCCTGGGCAGAGGGAGCACATCTACGACGAGCCCGAGGGCCGCGCCCCCCGCTCGCTGCCGCCCTCCTCCTGCATCTACGACGAGGCGCGGCCCACGGGTGAGGCCTGGCGCCTCCGGGGCCATGATGGCAAGGGCGGCTATGAGTACCCCTACAGCCCCAGCACTGACGACTATTCAGTACCTGCCTTCCAGGCCAAGGCCAAGGGCCCCAAGCCGGTCCCTGCCCCCAAGCCTCAGGCACCCTTTATCCCCAAAGGTGCAGAGAGGATCATGGACCCTGGGAGGTGGTGGGGGAGCACTGCTCCTGAGAAGGCAGTTACCAAACCCAGCCTCAACAGCAGCAACAACAACAATGTGGAGGTGCTATACAGCCAGGTGGTGAAGCCCCAGCACCTGCAGAAGAAGGAACAGTCCGTGGATGAGTGCTGCTTGTCACCTGTCTATGAGGACTTAGGAGAGATATAGGGTACTGCTGTTCTGTATCTGCCTGGGAAGGACTGGGTGTTCCAGTGCCAGCTGTGCTGCTCCACAGGTCTGGGAGTGGCTTGGGGCTCAGGACTGTTCAGGCTCAGGCAGGACCCCTCTTGCTCACCAGTGCTATGGGACTGCCTTTCTCTGGAGGGAAACAGCAAGAACAAGAGAGCTGTGGCTGGCATGGATGCCAGCATGCTTCTGCTCCGGAGCTGGCTCTGCTGCTGCCTCCTGATCCACAAGAGGCCTGGCTGTGTTGTTCTGTACTTGCTGCTCTGCCTCTGCTCTGGCTTCCTCTCTGACCAGGCTGCAGGGCTTGGATGCCCATGATGGTGCATGGGAGACGGCTCACCATCAGTTTTCAAAAGTATTTTTATACAAAATTATTTTAATATTAAAGTCCATATGTTTCAGAATGACACGTTTGCCTGTCTGAGCCATCAGGATGGATGGAGAGATGCTGACGCTGCTGTGGAGCAGCTCAGCACTGTTCATATTGGTTGCCTGTGTCAGAGCTACTGAGCTAAGAGGAAACCACAAAGATAAGTGCGTGCCAGGTTCAGCTGTGGCTGGAATGCCCTGGTATCAGGGTATTAGGGGATGTGAAAGTCAGTCTTGCAGGTATCTTTGTGTGCTGGTTGGGGCATGGAAGTGATGGCCTCTAAGCATAAGGCTGTGCAGAGACAGTCTCCAGCTCTGCTGACACTCAGTGTCTGTTGTTTAGTCACAAGATCTCTCCTCTACCTTGATCCATCCCACTGCTGATCCCCTGCTGCTGTTGAGAGGCCTGGGATGGCCCAGCCTGAATCCCATTGACTTTAATGGCAAAGACCCTGATCCCTGCTCTGTGGTCTGAGGCCAGGGGTTTGGCTGACAGCAGTGTGTCCAGCCTTGGGCAGAAATCTATGCAGGGGAAAACAGGTTATCCTTTTGGTGCTGGTAATGACTTAGAGATTTCATGTCCCTTCTCTGTGGAGCCGGACCAGGCACCCTGGTATTGACTGCACCTGTGTCTGGGTGGGGCTGCTGGCAACTTCTGCAGGTTTACCTGTTGCTGTTGATAATGACAGCAGCAGAACAGGCAGGTGACAGCACTGTTTTGTACCTGTGCAGAGGGCTAAGCATGACTTTTGCAGCCCCAGCTCAGACTGAGGGAGCCACAAACCGTTAGGGAAGTCTGAAAGATCAGGTTCAGGTTGTCAGGCTGGTGAGATTGTGATAAGGCAGTGAGCTCTGCCCGGCCATTTGTCTATTGCCTAAGTTGTAGGGGGAAGCCTGTTATGTAATGATATAGCTTAGCTGTAGCCAGGACCAATTTATGGCGATTCTTTGCTAGGTCCTCTTCTCCACAGAAGTTCTGCTGCCTGAGAAGGGGAAAAGTGTTAGGGGTTTTGGGAGTCTGAGGGAGGCTGAGGCAGTTCCTGCCTGGGATGAGGGGCAAGAGCAGAGGGTGTTGGCTGCTGGGTGGTCCTGTGTTTGTGTTCCTGTCCATGGTGGGCCCATGTACATATCCCAAGAGCAGTTCTGCCCACCTTCTCCAGAGATGAGCTCTGGGCATTGCTTGGTGGGAGGCCCAGGCCACCTGCCCATAATCGTTGCTCATGACTCCACTGAGAGGCCCCTTAACTTAGTGAGCAGCAGCCTCCCAGGAGTGGAGCCCTGGGGCTCTCCCTGAATACAGCCCTGGGTATTTCTTCATCTCCAACCCTGTGGGCACCTCTGTACCTTCCTGTGGAGCTGGGCATGGCAAACACACTGGTCTGACCCAGCTGTCAATGAAAAGGATGACAGCAAGGAAGGAAAATGCTCCAGCCCAGTGGTCCCTGCACAGCCCTTCTCTCCAATTGACTGTGAGGAAAGCATATTTATTTTTCTTGCTTCAGCAATAGCATCATCTCTTGTAAAAGATGATTCCGGACTTCCAAAGACTTTCCNTTTGCACACCCCAAGCTGAACTGTTTGTGTGTGCATCACTGCCCTTTGCTCCTGCCCCTTCCCCAGCGTGTTAGACAGGCAAGGCTGGCCACCAGCCTGCACCCAACGAGCCCATATCCCTGTGCCTGCAGGGACCTCTGTCTTGTCTTCCAGGGTATATGCTCTTGGTGTCTTGCAAGCAGCTGCCTAAGATGCCAGGGTATGGGAAAAGCCTATGCCCTCGATTGTATATCAGGGTCTGTCACTGAGCTGGGAGAAGAGATAGCTCCAAAGACTCTGTGCTCATGCTGAACCTTAGAAGGATGGTGCCTGTGTCATGCCCTTGTTCTACTGCAGCTGTTTCTCAGAAGTGCAGGTCTGTGCTGGGATAACAATGCTGTACACGTTACAAATCACAGGTAGAAAGTGAATGTTATGGTGGATAGCTTTATTTTGAAACAGCTTGCCAGAACAAAGGAAGAAGAACAGGAATGATGCTGGTGCTTGGCATCAGGGGGCTGGGTGAGACCACCCCACCTTGGCTCGTTTGGCCTGCCCTCGGCTCCTGCCTTGCCTTGCTGCCCTATACCTGCTCTATCTGTGCCAGTGCTGGGCAGAAACTGTCTGAAAAGCTCTAAGCCAGTGTGGTTCTCCATTCTTCCCCCGCCACATGGCACTGAGACTCTTCTGAACCCTGACAAAAAGAATAGCTGTGTTGGCTCACAGACCAGCCCCATGGGCACAGGTGGTCCAGAAGGAAGAGATGGAGGTGAGGATGGGGCTGTGCTGCAGTTCCAGCTGCATGAAATGCAACTGTGCATGAGCTGTCACTATGCAGGACCCAGCCTTGACCTGGTAATTGCTACAAACCCCTTCATGAATTGGGGTGTTGGACAGTGACACAGGAAGCAAGCAAATCAGCATCATCATGGGTAGTGCTGTCCCCAGGAGAATTCCAGGCTTTAAAATTAAATTCATGAACTCTATTCTAGGCTTATTCAAACACCCCGCTGAACTTGCTGCTGCAGGATGAGGGCAGCCTGGCATTACTGCCTGCCTTGTCTGATTTCCTCACTGCCCTACTTGCAGCTCCTCCGCACCCACTGACAGCAATCTGTGGTTTGTTGCATGTGCTAGCCCAGTCTCAGAAACCAAAATTTGAGGTACACTGGTGATGTGTGCTGTCAAGAACAGGAAATATGTGATGTTGCGGGGCACAGCTGGATCTCTGGACAGGGGGTCCCAGAGCAGTAAACTTCCTGCAGACAGACTCAGTGACGAACAGAACCGTAAAACAACAAGGAGGAACAAAACATGGGAAGTGCCTGTCTGACCAAGGCTGAGCTCAGTGTCTTGCCTGACCACTTCCGGCCCGGTGCAGCTGATCAAGAAGCTCAGCTGTGACTGTATGTGGGCAGCCCCAGCAGTGCCCAGGCTTCACTGCAGGAACTCATCGTACTCCTTGGGCAAGGGGGAGTGCTCACAGGAGTCTCTCCTTGCTGGTGCTGGTCTGAATGTTTGAAGGGCAGAGGGAGCCATCAGAAGGGGTGCCACTGCAGCTTTGGCTCTGCTCTGGGTCTGCAAGAGAGGGACAAAACACAAATGCACCTTGTAGAAGGAGGTCCTGGCTTGCCCCACACTGCATGTGCATTGTATCTGCATATGCCCAGCATGCCTCTTGGCTGCAGGAGCTGATCCTGCAGTCATCCCTGCAGGGTACCAGGGAGCTGCCTTCAGCCCTTCTGCAGGAAGCTGACCAGAAGGGCAGAACACACGTTGCAGGCTGGCCATAGACAGGGGACTTACCTGCTTGGGCTGATGCCGCTCTGGGCGCTGCTCCCGGGGCTGGACCTGCTGCCGGTGTGGAGGTTTGTACAATGAGTTCTTCAGGTATTTGTAGAGGTTGCTTTTTAGGTGCAAGGGGTTATAAGCAACTTCCACTTCCAAGCTGTTTAGGGCACTCTGCTCAGAAGAAAGAACTGTGTTGCTGTGGGATGTGACAGGTAGAGGGTGTGGGGTTTGNGGGGGGGTTTAGTCATTATTTTTAGTGTCAAGGATTTTCTTCTTGCAGAGATGACTGTTGTAGACACTCTGTGCTACCCTGCAGGGACAGGAGAATGTTTCTTTGGCTGTGAAGCTACCCACAAGGAGCACTCTTAGCTGTGTATAGAACAAGAGGCATCTGCCACCAGGTCTTAATGAATTTAAGCATTCTCTTGCAGGATTCAGTCCTATCTTTCCCATGTCCAGAATGAGCCAACAAGCTGGAGAACCCTTTCTTGGCACCATCACCCTCAATTCTCTGTTTCATAAGGCCTCTTCCCTCTCACAGTATCACAGTATTAACAAGGTTGGAAGAGACCTTTGAGATCATCAAGTCCAACCTCTATAACCCCACACCAACCCATCATCTAAACCATGACACCAAGTGCCTCATTGAGTCTTCTCTTAAATACCTCCAGGGACAGTGACTCCACCACCTCCCTTCGCAGCCCATTCCAATGGCAGATCACCCTTTCAGTGAAAAATCTTTTCCTAATATCCAACCTAAACCTCCCCTGATGGAGCTTGAGACTGTATCCTCATGTTCTGTCACCAGCTGCCCGAGAAGAGACCAACCCCTGTCTGACTACAACCTCCTTTCAGGTAGTTGCGGAGAGTACTAAGGTCACCCCTGAGTCCCCCCCTTCTCCAGGCTGAACAACCCCAGCTCCCTCAGCCGCCCCTCACAGGGCTTGTGCTCCAGCCCCTTCACCATCCTCGTTGCCCTTCTCTGAACACATTCCAGTAACTCAACATCTTCCTTGTACTGAATTCCCCAGAACTGGACACAGTACTCAAGGTGAGGCCTCACCAGTGCCGAGTAAAGGGCAAGGATAACTTCCCTAGTCCTGCTGACCACAGCATCCCTGATGAAGGCCAGGTTGCCATTGGCTGCCTTGGCCACCTGGGCACACTGCTGGCTCATGTTTCCTATCTACCAGTACTCCCAAGTCCCTCTCTGCCTGATTGCTCTTCAGCCACTCAGTCCCCATCCTACAGCTCTGCATGGAGTTATTGTGACTAAAGTGTAGAACATGGCACTTGGACTTGTTAAATCTCATCCTATTGGAATCAGCCCATCTCTCCAGTCTGTCAGGGTCCCTCTGAAGGGCCCTCCTACCCTCTAACAGATCAACACTTGCTCCCAGCTTAGTATCATCTGCAAACTTGCAGACTCCCCCCAACAGACGTGCAGCTTTGCTTCAAAGGAGACAATTGCTGTCCATGAAGAAAGCTGTAGGTTATATCCACTGCTGTGAAGGAGTTTTGGAGGCCTCCATCATATTCCAGCTGTCACTACACGTTTTCACAGCCATTTCTTTCTCTATTCATCTGCTATGACTACAGTGAGAGCTCTGCCCTTCCTGACAGCACCTGGAGCAGAGGCAGACAATGGGAAAACACAGTGATGCACTACAGGAAATGCAGCAGCCTGAATCTGTTGGAACAAACAAAGATACTCTATGTATTGATTTATCTAATGCCTAAAGCACCTCCTTCTGAAGTGTTAGGAGACCTGTGTTCCCTGGCAATGGGGGAGATGGCTACAGCTTCAGCAGCAGCTGCACAGCCTATGCATGAAGGCTGATCATTGCTCTGATCTCTGCTTGTACAGCTGGACCTTGGCACAAGGGGGTAGGCAGGGCTGCACAGACTCACCTCTATGGAGCCATGGACTCGCTCAGGGTGCTCAGCAAGGAGGGCTGGGAAAGTTGAAGGCAGCAGGAGCTCCCTGATGGCGACTGCTTTGACAAGTAGAGTGGCAGAGTCGGAAGGGACGATGACGTAATAGGAATGCACCACAGTGTTCCAGGCTGGGCTGGTGTTCTGGGGCTCGTGCTTGGCCAAAAGCATCCACTTCCTTTTCTAAATGGCAAAAGCAAAACCTGCTGTGAACAACAGGCAAGAGCCACTTCCTT
Organism: Serilophus lunatus; assembly: GCA_013399895.1. NCBI lineage: Eukaryota > Metazoa > Chordata > Aves > Passeriformes > Eurylaimidae > Serilophus > Serilophus lunatus. The sequence goes on along the minus strand of VXBA01003229.1, from coordinate 19,310 downwards.
CAACACTGTCAGTATGGCTGTGGGATTCAGGTGTAGGCACACATGCCTCAGAGTAAGAACACTATCTTGCACTGTGGTTAGGGTTAGGGTTGAGCACAGTATGGTACTTGTTTGTTTTTTAATTGAATGCAAATCAGTTCTTAAGAACAACATCCAGTCTTGCTTTACAACTTGTCAGTAATGGACAGTCCTCCACAGTCCAAGCCTTGGTTAATTATTTTAGCAGTTAAAGCTGCACATCTAACTCCAGGCCTGACATTGCACTCACGTGCCCAAACACTGGATTTCTGGTAGGCTCAAGGGTCTTCTTTAAGGTCTGATGTGCTGTAGCACCTTTCCAGAGGATGCCTTGGCTGGAAGGATTCACAAGCATAACTCTGGCCCATAAGGTGAGCTGCAGGTTTTGAACTTTTTGTTTTGCAGGCTAGACTGATCTTACTGGGTGTGCACTAAGTATCTGACAGTCCCTCCCCATCACACTGAAATTTTCACACGCTCACCAGAAGACTATGGCATAAAGCATGGAAGCTGTGCTGGTTTGTCTCCAGTTCATCCCAGTCCAGCTGCCAGCAGTTTGTGGGCTTGATGATGAAAGGCAGGCCATACAGTACAGACTCACAGACCCCTTCAGACTTCAGAGCCCTGCAAGCATCCAGCTCATGTTAGTGCTCTTCAGCTACTGACAGGGTAACAGTCATTTTAAGAAGAGCTACATAGTTCATAAATAACTATTTTTTTCCTCCTAAAATCAACCTCAGAAAAGACGCTAGAGAGCATCACTCTTTGTATTACAGTCTGTGCTTACCAGCCACGAACTGCTGACAGGAAAGCAAGCACATCATTAGGTGAAGTTCCACAGCACTGCGAGGCTTTGCTTGCTTTTTTACTACTAGCTCAGGCTCTGACATCCAATTAATTGCTGTGGCCTCATTAGGTAGTGAGACAAGAGCAGAATTCTTGCAATGCCTGCAATCTACAGAACTTTACACTGGAGGGAAACAACTGTTGCATGAATAACACCTATGGTGTTACACTCATCAGTCCAGTGCCATGGTAACACCACTTGGGGCTATGCAGGTTCCATGACCCAGGGGCTGAGGGTCTCTCACATCACAGTTTTGCTCAGCACTCTGAGTCCCCCAGTGCTTTATGATGATGTTACCAGGTCCCAGGTTGACACTGCAAAGGAAGAGTGCATCTGCTGTTCCTCCACCTCACAGTTACTGAGCTAAGGCATGGAGCAACACTTACTTTACCACCCGGAGTTTGTGCAGCCCTGTGGCTGGCCAGGCTGCCACGTGCCAGGGAGAACTTGGATCTGCTGCTCTCGCAGTGCCATCAGCTGAAAGAAGAGCTGGGTCAAGCAGTCTCTCCTGCAAATCACACTTCAGGCACACTGGGAGGAGGAATTTGGTTTAGGTCATTGGAAATGGCAATGTTTAGCACAGGATGCACAAAGCACTAACAAAGTTAATGTTTTCTAGCAACTATTGAGGGGAGAATGCTAAATCTTGACATGAGGCACCAATCTGTCCCTATTTTACACACACTGGGAAAGAGCACATGCTTGGTGTGTTGATGAAACAATGATCAGTCAGTAACTGGGCAGATGAGTTCCAGTTTGGGCAGTGAACGGCCAACTGGAGAGAGAGAAGCAGCTCATTTCCCAATGCCACACTGGGTTCAGGGCCACATGTTTCCTGCCAGCTTTTCTATCTGTGCCTGTGGAGAAACCCAGCACTGGGATGCCACTAACACTGGTGTAACATGACACAGAGCTCCAGACAACCTCTCCGGCCTTCCACAGATTCCTTGAGGGTGGGAAGGTGAAAAATCCTGACTGCAATGCAACTTGGTTTGTCTTGCTATCTGTAATGAGACAATGTATCAAGTAAGAAATTCAGTGTTAGGATGAAGGAAAAGCAATGTCATCATTGCCTGTGCTGGAATCTGTTACAAAGACACTATGTTCAGGAAAACGCCCACCAGGCTTTCTCCTCTGCTTGCTGTGGAGCAGATCAGCAACTCTCTATGAGCTTTGCTTCCAGTCTGGAACTGGCCTGTGAATTACCAGAAGACAAGTGTGCTCCTGCTGCCACAGCAATGGGCACCATACTGGAGAGGTGTGGAAAGGGGATTGCAGGGACTTCAAGTGCAGCTTCCCATGGCAGTCAGCAGCTGGCAGGACACACCTATGTCTGCTGCAGCTGTTGGTGTTTTCAGTGCTCGCCCAAAGATGGATTAGGGATTTGGACTTAGACTAATAAAGGAAAAAAGTTACATATTCCTTACAAATTTCCTCATACCTTATGATAACTGTTGGCAACTCCAGCTAGAATATGAGCTATTTTAGTGTTAAATCACTAGGTATAAAATACAAGCCAAGTCCCTTTGTAAGATATGCTTTATTTAAATGCAGCTCTGGCACAGATTTATAGTAGGAACAGAAGGAACATGTTTTTTAGGGCTACTCAACTCTCAAAATGCAAAAGGCCCCTTTCCCCTTGACCATATGGCTATAAATTCACATGCTCCTTCAGGCACACTTTTGCCACTGAATGGAAAATCACTGGAGCCTCGGCAGCCCTGGGACACAACAGTGCACAAGCATCTTCCTGAGCAAGTGGCTCCTATCAGTCTGAGACAACTCCCAAAAGCTTTCCACTTCAGCCAGAGAACTCACTTGAGTCTCCAAATGAGACAGAATACACCCATAGGACAAGCCTAACGCTTAAGGTAACACTTAAGGCTGTGGGATTTGGGAGATCACAGCAGAGGGGGAGATAAATACTTATGGTGCTCTTGGGTCCAGCGGTGTGGCTGAAACCTCCTGATGGAAGGAGAAGATGAAGCTGTTCCCTCTCTGTGCCATAGTCATGGAGCCATGTTTTAAACAGCATCTCCAAGCTGATGACATTGCCCTCTACAGTTTGCACATCGATGTCCATTCCTAGGATTGCAATGTCTGCAGGAAAAAAAGGTGAAAAAGCACAAATATTTGCAGTCATAGAAAAGAACATTCTCTTGCATTTTCCACTGCATTACACCTCTGTAGTACCTCGAGTGCTGTCACAAAAGAAGGTCTTCAGTTGCTCTTGTGAAGAAAACAGCCAGTGTTTGTTACCCACAACTGTTCTGAGCATGTTCAAAGCTATTCTGTGATTTGCCAACCGTAGGGTTTCAAAATATTGGAGTGTTTTCTTGCTGCACTGGGAGGGGATATCCTGATCCTTCTCATATTAAAAATGTAAGTAGGTTCAAACAGCCATTAAACAAACTAATGGAAGAAATATCCTCAGGAGGATGAACCTCTTCATTAAGTGCTGCATCACAATGTTTATTCTGTAGTTCAACACAGCAATACTCTTGCACTTCCTGCGTGCTGGACCTTGCAACTACAATGTTCTTTACTGTAATTTTTTTATAGTACAATGGATTTTTTAATTTTTTTTGCTCAGAAACACAGGAAAGGAGCTCCAACAGTTAAAAAAGCCTCTTCATAAACCAGCTGGGCTCCTTTTCCAAATTATTTGAACTATCCATTCCCTGGTGCTTCTCTTAGAGAGTAAATACTTCATCTGAGTTTTCTACTCAGAAAACTAGAGTTTCTTCATCTGAAATTTCAATGGCCTTTGTGTCCCCAGCTGCACTTTTAAAAATAATACGGTGGGGGTTTGTATTCTCTAAAGCAGTCCTGTGACAGAGAGGAACACAGCATCTCCTCCTCTGAGATGTCTAGTCTTCCAAGGCTTCCCTGCAAGGGTCTGTGCAGAACAAGCCTGATGCAAAGTCCTGACAACCACACTCCTCACTGGAGAAGTCAGCATTTGCAGCCACCCGAAATAATGCCTGTTTTCCACAGGAACAAGAGCAGTAATGCCATCCTTGATGCAGTTTTGGCATATCAAATAAATTCCAGAGTGACGTCAGAGTGGCAGAACTTTGATCATTCTCCTCAGGACTCTGTGTTCCCAGCTAGTGGTATCAGTGCACTCCCTTTCTCCAGCCAAGCAGTTTTACCTGCAGAGACTCTCCCAGAGTCCAGAATAACCAGCCATGACCCACTGAGGGTATAGGAAGCTTTTAATTGGCAGTAAGAGGGTTGTTATCCCTCTAAATGCTGGATTACAGGACCCAGTGTTTGGTTTGGTCTGCCAGTAGTTCAGTGGGATGCAGGGGCAGAAAAGAGAGCCATTGTCATCTGTAACAGGTGCACCAGAGTCAGTGCTGCACTGCACATGGGAGAAAAGCAGCCTAAATTCCTGCTATATAGCACTGATCATTTTAGCAGCCTCAAGAAAGAGCTGAAGTCACCGAGGAGATTTGAAAGTTAGGAAAACCAAAATGCAGATATGAAAGTTGCAATTATAGCAACATTGCACTAATGTATTGAGCTGCTGGAACTGGACTTGGGATCATCATTTTACTGCTTTATTTAGAGTCTGCTCAGCACTTTTTGCATTGAAACAAAACCGGTCAAACCCTAACCCTAACCCTAACCGGAATTTCAGTCTCTGAATTTCTCACTGCTTAAATTCCCACTGATGAAAACCATCAGATTAAGGGAGGAGTTCTTCAGAGTTATGGCCAGGAAAAATACGAGGTCTGGAGTATACTTTCTGACTCTTTCACTAGTGAAGCATGTGGTCAGGAGTGCAAGGGACAGAACAAAAGGGAACCTACAATCCACCTGAACATTCCCAATCCCTACACTGACAATTGCTACAGTAACCAGAAAAGAAGACAGACAGCTAGAGACAAGCAGGACAACCACACCCGACCCTGCCCATCACTCAGTAAAAACAATATTGTCATTGTTAGTAACAGGTCTTACACTAACTTTGGAAGGTATCAGGACTCAAGTTTTTAAGTTCATTTTCAATGCACTGTTGAGAAATTGCTGTGTGAACCAGAGCTTGGAACCATGTGTATTTTTAGGGGGAGTTTAAGTGTACACAGGGAAGACCTTTAAAAAGAGACCTGTTGTGCAAAGTGGAGGCTGCAGAAAACTCACTGATGTGCAACTACTGGTTACTGAAAAAGTACAACCTTAATTGCTTGATAACAAATGCCCTAAGCATGGAGAGAAGAAGCAGCAGGTAAGCAAGAACAGTATCAAGAGACAAATATCAAGCTAATCAAGTGGCTGAGTACCCGACCTGGTCAGTGAAAGTAACTCTTCCCAGCACTGTGAAAATGTAGTCCAGGAGAAAGGACTAAAGGGGACCCTTGAACCTGCAAATGGTCTGCCTGCCTCTCCAGCCCCCACTCCTAACTCTCTTTTTCCCACTTCAAGAATTCCAGTTGCCTTTGCCTGCACCGAGGGCCTTTTGATCAGGCAGCCAATTGCCCAGGGCCATGTTCAGCAGCAGAGGGGGTGTGTCAGTGTGTTACCCCCATAAACTCGATGCACTTTTCTCTTTAATCCCTCAGTGAAGCTGCAATGCACATGACATAAAGTTTAAGTAATATCTAGAGCTGAAGTAATGCATGGAGTCCATACACTCCTTCTCCCAAATGAGCCAAAGCCCCAGAGAAGTGCTGTTCCTCCAGACACAGCAGTTCTCACTTGCCTAAGTGACATTAAATGGCACAAAGGGAAGTGAAGGGCAACAGAAAAAAGCAAGAATTCGTGACTGTCCTGCTGCCCAAACTTCCCTGAGCACTGTGTCTGCCTTGCACTCACCACTGCTGCTGGGCTCTTCTGCTGCCACACACTGCTCCAAACCCTCAGGCTCTAGGAAGTCTCTCTTCAAAACCTCAATGACTTGTATTCTTCGCAGACTCACAAGGTCTACATCTTTTAACTTCTTTTCCATCTGCTTTACCATTTCTTTGCTGGACTGGCTAGTGAAAATTGTGATCTGAAACACAAATCAGAGTGTGCAAGAGCTGCCTTTCCCCTAATCCTCTCTCGATAGGTGATGATTCCTGGTCTGTTTGAATAGCACTGGTCCCACTATGGAGAGAGGAGAAATCTTACCAAAATATCTCATCTACTCAAAAGAAGATTTAAAAGCATTTTTTTGAGTTTTGGCTTACATTTAAGCCAGTATGAAATGGATTGAGAGAGTCACTGGAGGAATATCTATAGGTTTTGTGCCACTGTTGGAAGATGGAACAATTCACAGGTGTCTTGTGCTTGCTGCTTTGCACGTATGGTCAGTGAGTCTGTGTGTGTGAGGAGAGACTTGCCGTGACACCACCTCCTCCCATTAACTGTGTCAATTATAGTTCAAATAGACTAAATTTGGCCTTCTCACTTGAAAGCTGAATAGGATTTTTTTTAAAGCATACAGTGTATCCTAAAGGTATCTCTGAAGAGAGCAGCATGAACTGTGATTTTCACTGGCCACTTTTGGTGTAACACTAAGTGACTGCAAATAGTTTTTAGAATAGTTTCTAGAAACCTGTCAGGCATGTTTGACACCAGCTTCCTGGGTGAGTGTCTCAGTGCAGCAGCTGGAGCACAGTTCAGGTGGGGTGTCTGTGTGTCTGTGATTGTCAGTAAAGGTCAGAACAGACCAGGTGGTGAAGGGTTGACACAGCCTGGGAGCAATGGGGGGGGTTCCAAGGATGAGACAGTGAGGGGAGCTGGCTGTGGGAGGGGTGAGGAGAGCCCTGGCCATGTCTGTGTGTGTCTGTGTGTGGAAACATGATGGTCTGTACCAGCAACTGGAGCCTTGGGGACTCCTATGGCCAGATGCCAGAAACTAGGGAGACTGGGATCCAGGAGCAGGTACTTGGTAGATTGAGTGTCTTGAGACCATCTGCTGGAGTGATCCACATTTTATGGAGACAGAGATGTGCCTACACACACATTTATTTATATATATATATATTTATATATCTATCTGTATTCCTGCAGGTGGGTTTCCATCCTGCTTGGCCAGGGAGGAGAGCAGGCTGGGGCTGTTGGTGCAGTCTGTGTTCATGTGAGTGCTCTCAGTGTCTGTGATCCTGTGACCAGCCATGCCCTGGACACACGTGTTACATGTGTGTTCTGTGTGCATTTGCCTGCTGGGAATATGAGCTAAGCTTCACGGTTGGTTGGGTCTGGGGACAGGAGCTGCAATAGCCTTGCTGATGCCAGATCCCTAACAAAGGAAACCTCTCCAGCCAAACTTCTTCCTAGTGGTCACCTCTGTGTTACTGGGAAAAAAGAAATTATCATGGCCACCTTTTAGGAACTTACAAAAATGGCTTGCAGGGACTCTTCTTAAGCTGGGGGTAACTGAACTGTCTAAAAGATATAATTATACCTTTTCCAGAGCTATAGAAAGAGCATGTGCTACACTGATGCACCTGTATTTCATCAAACCATGGCTACATCACATCTGTAGCCTGTCCCCTCCAATTTTGCCTTTTCACAACCTGAGTCAGACTAGCATATGCTGATCAGAGATCAGGAGAGATATTTTTACAATACAAAAGCTGAGGTAGCTATGGTGACTTCCCTTTGTATTACCACAGTTTCTAGACATAACCCTTTAATGCCATAATACTTCCTAATCTGACAAAAAATGGGCTACTGATGACTTGAAAAATGCATTTCATCCTATTGCAGGTTGGCCACATTTCCTGCCCTGTAGCTGCTGCCAAGATTTAGTTTTGCTGATGCTGGTGGCTTTTCCCCTCAGAAGTAAGGATCTCACAAGAATAAGTAATTCTTTCTACTTTTAACTACTATTTGGGTTTGAAATGATTGCAGGTTGTAACAAAGTCTGCCTCTTATGCTTACTGGTCAGCTGTGAATATTCTTGAGTCTTTGTGTTCTAACTGTTAGGAAAATGCATGTTTGCCTAAAGGTTATAACTGATTTGCAAGAACAGAAAAGGTGATCTGTGGGAGATGCCAAGTGCTCAGGCACCACATGTGGTCTGCCTGACACAGTTGAATTCAACAGGGTAAACACCTGCTTGAACTGGCTTAGGTTATCCAGGCTTCCCTTCCAAGAAGGAAGTGCAAGAAGTCCACATTTTTTCATTTCTTCAAAAAATTCTGTACCCAAGCAAAAACAACATCATATGAGAAAAGGAAACAGAAATAAAAATTCAACTTACTCTGCATAAAATAAATGCTTGTAATGAAAAAAAAATTGCAATCACTTGAATATTTGAAGCAGAAAGCTGCCTTTTGTAGAACCATGGACTTCTGCCTGTCTGTGATCACAGCCTGTCGTTGCAGCATGTCTTACATCCCCTTGCAAAGATAAGTACAATATACTTGCATAAACTCCCTATACTCATGAATAACCTAATTTTGGATGTAGCTTGTTCCTTCAACTACACTAGAAGACATCCTGGATTTTGGTTTGTGTCGAAAAAGGTTTTGTCTCCAAAGTGTCCTCAGTCTGTTCCAACCCCCAGCTTTACAGTTAAAGCACAAATTACATTTGAAATGGTCAGCAAAAACACCTCAAGGCCCTAACAAAACTCAAAAAGCAGAAAATGAGGAGAAAGGCTTCCTGAATACACATTAGAAGTGAGTCCCAGTCAGAGCTGGAGGGCTGCCTGATCACAGCATGACTCTGTGTGACAGGAAGGCTTTAAGGACCTAAACAAAGTAGAAGGACTCCTGAAATTTCACTCATGGGAGTCTCAATTTGTTTTTATGACTGACAAAGCTCCAAAGCCAAGTGGACCCTAAGCTTGTGAAGTCTGAAATGAATGACTGGTTGGAGCTTATTTCCTGATGTCCAGAGGAGAACACCATTTCTTCATGAGACTTTTCTGTATCTAACTCCCCGTTCTTTCACATCAACTGATACTGCTTAAAAAAATACTTCTGCCTGTGAACCCTGCACTGCTTTCTACATTTGCACATCTGTTCTCACGTGTTATTAGCAGCTGAGAACACAGCCACCAAAATCTGTTAGATGCTGTTCTAGGACTGCTGTACATACACTTTTCCCTGGATATGTCCCTTTTCACAGGAATCTGTCCAGAGGGATTTGAGGACTGGTATTTCCATCCAGGATTTCTGGACAGTGGATCTCTGAAACAGCCAGACTGCTGAAAAACTAAAATGTTCTGGCATGTTCACTGTACATGAGCTACACATTTATAAAATATGACTGATGAAATGGAATGGCTCCCACTGCCTTCCCAACATTTTCTTACCTCAACAGAACTGTTTGTTGAGCCTCCTGCTGCTGCATGTCTGCTGTACTGTTTGAATTGTTGCAACCCATCCTGCACAGCTTGTACCACTCCATTTCCACCCTGTGGGAAACAGCCTTCTGCTGGGAGTGAACGGAGCTCTGAAATGCAGGCTTCGATTCGTGCAAAGTTTTCTTTCACTTGCTGCAAAACAGTGTTCAACAAACATGAAAGGCTGTTAAATAAATAGCATGAAATACCTTTGCATAATGTGGAAGGTCTGAGCTCAGACTGGGGGCAGAAGCCAAGTCATAAAGCAGTCAACAGTGATATGGACTCAACCCAGATGGTTGTTAGGCCAGTAACAACACACATAATCGCTCCTCGAGTTTTCAGCTGTCTCTTTCTTACACTAGGAAAAAATTCTTCACATAAAGAGTGATTGGCCATTGGAATGGGCTGCCTAGGGAGGTGGTGGAGTCACCATCCCTGGAAGTGTTTAAATAAAGACTGGATGTGGCACTTAGTGCCAGGGTTTAATGGATGAGATAGTGTTAGGTAATAGGTTGGACTTGATCTCAAAGGTCTTTTCCAACCTACTTAATTCTGTGATTCCCTGTTGCCAAGCCAAAATGTAGTAGTAGGACATGCCACTCTCCTCTGGCCCTGAGTAACAGAGAGCAGAACTTGAGACATGAAAAGGAGCTCTGAGGTGGTGGGACATCCCCAGGCCACAGGCATCCCTGCCATGTCTGTATTTCTTTGTTGAGCTGTGGAACTCAGGAGGGCTTGGGGTCAGACTGTGACAACAGGTTCAAAAATGGGTTCCACAAGCTCATGGATAACAGGTCCAAAACAGGGCCCAGGAGGAATAGCCTCAAAGGTATCCTCTATCCTTCTAAATACAACAGCTTTGGAACTTGGGGAGTGTGAAGAAAATGATCTCCAGGAAGGGACTGTGCTAGAGCACCCCTCCAAAACAGCTTTTCCTTTTGAGACTGGGCTGATGGAGCACTGGTCTGACTCAGGATGGCATTTCTTCTGCTCTTAAACTGCTCATTAGGGACACTCACCACAGTGAGGATGACCAAAAAAGCAAATGCTGATGGAAGGTGTGTGGACCCTCCTGCTTCAGAGATGAGCTACCGGACCAAGTGTGAGAAAGGAAAAATTATTCTATTGCTGTAATTTGTGAAAAATGTCTCATTCCTTCAGGCAGCAGCTATCACTGTACAATGGTTGTCCCAAGGAGAGCTGGACTGGCTCTTTATGGTGAGGTGAACTCTATAAATGGAGAGGTCAATAACCCATTGTGCTCCAGGATGGTGCTTTGTGTCAGACTTGCAACTGGAGGATATTGGGCCGTGTTCTCACTGCCCACTGTGGTGATTCAGATTCCTACTGTCCAAGACTATGATCCCTTGTACCACATGTTACTCAGCATTTCCTTGAGCTCAGTATCACTTTTGTAGTGGTCACTTAAAGCCACAGAAGGCAGTCCAAGTATGAACCAGGCTGGTCAGGACTGGGGCAGATCCCCCTGTCTCTGTGCAGTATTAGTTGAGGCTATCATCTGGTATCACTTACCCAGCCATGACCTTCCTTAGCACAGATGTAACAGTGCTGGAGAGCAACATCAGCTGGAGGGGCTGTGCCCAGAGTACTTACTCAGTCCTACATTAAAATTTTTGAGGCTTTAATGCTCAGTTCTCACTTGTCACCATTTGCTGCATTCCACGGTTATCTACTTTCTTTTTGATTTCCTTTTCTCTGCCCTCTCTGCCTTTTCCAGGGAAGCTCTTTGGACTTGTCAGAGTTATTGGGAAGACAAGCACCCAGGAAAGACAAGGGTAACCTTTTATGACACTTCCCCATATACTCTCTCAATCTCTATTTTCAGCTCTGGGGCTTTCCTGACTGCCTATGATTTGTCTATATAAGCATCCTTTGATACAGCTCTATCTTGGTTCCTCACTGAGAAGTGTCAAGTCTTTCTCTAGCTGGATCAGAAAGATAATGTGCTCACAACCTGCCCTGTTGAGACAAAGGCAAATTCAGGAATGCAGGAGAAGCAATGAAGCCATGCTGTTTCTGAAGTGGGCTGAAATGGAGCAGATATTCATCAGTTAGAGATGTAACACTGCTCCTGAATCCAGAAGTGGCAGAGGACCAGATACCATTATTAGTGAAATTAGGTCCACTGAGTCCTAGAGCTTCAGAATGTACCGAGTTGGAAGGGTCCCATATGGACCATCCAGTCCAACTCCTGGCCCTGCACAGGACACTCCAATAATTCCACCCTGTCTCTGTCCAAACACTCCTTGAGCTCTGGCAGCCTTGGTGCTGTGCCCATTGTCCTGGGGAGCCCCTTCAGTGTCCAGCCACCTTCTGGGGGAAGAACCTTTTCCTAATACCCAACCTAAACTTCCCCTGACACAGCTCCAGCTGTTCCCTCGGGCCCTATCACTGGTCACAGAGAGCAGAGGTCAGTGCTGCCCCTCAGGAGGAAGCTGCAGACCTTGATGTCTTCAGTCTTCTTTTCTCCAGGCTGAACAAACTAAGTGACCTCAGCCATTCCTAGCCTGAAGAAGACAGCTACCTTGAAATACTTTACTGTTCCTAACAACTGAAAACAGCTCTGAAAAACAGCTCCAGTACATCAGCAGATGTCTAAAATAGCAATATAGCTCCCTGGGCAGAACACCCCCACAAAGCTGAGGAGAAGGGGAGTGGGGCTCACAGTTTGAGTGCACACAACTGGCTCAAGTCTTTGAGTGTGAGCTTTGCTGTTCTGGACAAGTCCCAGAGAAATGCAGGATTATGGCAAAAGAGCTGACCAGATGACCAGTCATAAACAGGAGGGATATTTTTGAGCTCTCTATACAGCATTGCTGAGTCCAGTATTAGAATCAAAAAAACAGCAGAGTGGATACATAAAAGGGCTTGGAAGTCATTAAGGGGTGGTCAAAATGCTTGGCACTTAGATTTATACTGTGTTCTCTTTGATTTACCAGCTAGAAGACTGAGAAGTGACTTGATTCTATACAGAGGAAGAGAGGATAAAATACAAGTAGGTTCTTCAGTCTAGCCAAAAGAATAAATACATTAACAAATCCCTGGAAGCTAAAGCAAATAAATTCAAATTAGAAACCAGATGCAAGATTTACAATGACAATGATTAACCACTGGAAGAACTTATTAAGAGAAGTACTTGATTATCTACCTTGTAACATCTTCAGATCCAAAGTAGGGGCTTTGTGGAAGAAGTGCTTTAACAATGTATGGGTACATTAATGAAATATAATAGCCTGTAGTATGAAGAAAGCCAAACACTGATCTAAGGGTTCCTCTGTTTTTAAAACCTGTGACTATCAAAATGAAGAACTGTTGTTTAAATAAAAAAGACAGCTGATCATGAGCAGCAGAGTCCTAATACTTGTGAGTAGAGGGATTGTGTCAAAGGTCAGATGTCCTCTGGTGAGTCATGATTGCCAGATGAGATCAGAGGCTGCAGTCAGCCAGCACATGTTGGACCAGACTCAGGACATATCTAACAATTATAAAAGTAGATATTTGGCCCCAGACACTTACAAGCTAATTTGGACATAATGCAAACTCACAGGCCTGGAACCAGCTGAGACCACTGAGACCATCCTGAAATGACATGCCAGAAGGAATTACATGTAAATTCATCTTAGGAAGCAAGACAAGTGTCTGCTCCTAAAGCCCCTTATCAGGGTGATTTCACAGTATCTTCAGGAAACATTTCTTTGGTATTCCCTTAGTTGTCCTTGTCACATCATCTCTAGCAAGTGGCTGCATAGTACTTGTTTGCTGGCTGAGCTTAAACCATAACACACCACTAGCCACAGTCATCTTGCACAGGATATTTCTTAAATTTGGCAAAAATATTTTAACTCTGCACCTTTTCCTTTAAATATCTGGAAACTCTCCCACAGTGGTAATATTTGTTCATTATCCAAATTATTACAGCTTGAGTTATGTTTGATAATTTTGATAGAGCAGCAGTACAGATAGTGCAGAAAGTAGCGTATGAAAGCTGCAAAAGATGTGTAAGAAGGGAACGGCACAAACCCCAATTTATGCACGTGAGCAGCTTCACAGATCAAAAATGTGCCATTCCTTCTAAACTTCATTCTTTCATAAACTTCTGTGAAACTGCTTTATGAGAATGACTCATTTTTAAACACAATTCTGCAGTAAATCACAACTTTACCAACAGCAACAACGTCCTGCATTCCTGTTTGTGAGCCCCCCACCGTGGCCGTACCGTGAGGGGCAGCAGACACTCCTGCTGGGCCTGCACCACGTAGAGGCTCAGCAGGGGCACCCGGCAGGGCCCTGCCAGCCCACACACCAAGCACAGCGTGTTCTCCAGGGCCTCGCAGAGCACAGGGCAAGTGTTGGCCCAAGAGGGCGCTGTGAAATCCACGATGAGGACCCGGGCTGGCTGCTGGCAGTGGGCTTTAGCAGCAGGAAAAGTTCTCCGTGTTTCTGAGAGTAGTTTTCTGGAATTCATGGCTTCCAAACACAGGTATTACATGTCCAGTTATCCATCTGCATCTGAGTGGGAGGAATAAACAAAGAACAGCAACGAGTGAGACTCTGCCTTTCCCATTCACTTGAAAGCAACCCGAGGCACAGCAGACAGTGATGATTTAGACTACACTGGCTCTGGTCAGAACTCAGGCCTCTGTGCAAGGCTGTCAGTCGTGTGGTATGTTCAGCTCAGACAAACAGCCCTTTTATGTTCGCCAAGGAGATGAGATACTGAATTTCCTGCAGCCTCCAGCACTTTGGAATAAGAATTTCTACAAGTCTCAAAAGGAGCAGGAAATGCAGTTCTATTTGGCTGAAGTACCATCAGAAAAACCTCTGCATTTCTAGGATGCTTGTTAGTGAAGGCAAAACAGAGTGATCACAGCTTGAGCTCCAAAGTTGAGGTTAACACTTCAGAGCTGGTGAAAATGCTACATATATTGATCTAGACCATGGCAGACGTGTAGGTATCTTGCTATGACTAGTCCTCTGACATAATTTCATTGTCACATGAAAACCTGACAGATACCACTTTAAGTGGTGTCTCTTCTGGAGCTTTACAATTTGTAGAAGAGTTTACTAAACTGCATCACTGGATCTGGGAAAATACTTGCCTGTCTGAATGTTTTGTGATGAAGCTCCAAACTACTGAGGTCTGCAAACTTCCAGTGCTTTCTCAAACAAGGTAACAAACCCCATTCAGCAGTTAGGAACCTACAAGAGTTGGGTCTTTGACTTGCACTGGGTTCAGAGAGAAAAATGAGCCTTGATGCTGAAGCAGAGTTTTCCTAAACTTGAATGAGTTCTCTCACTCTTGACACTCTACAGGACTATGCTTACTATAAACTGCTTTTGTAAAATAGATCCTCCATCAGCTATACTCTTTACCAGCTGATGAATTTAATTTCTTCATAAATCTGGTGTCTTAATTAATCTCTGCTTCGCAATATTAACATGATTTATGTGCAGCTCTCTGTACAATGTTTGACATACAGTGTAACTGCCCACCCTTCCTACAGCCTCCACCAGTTACACCTGGCTCTGGTGAAGTTGGGTGACTGAAGAATTCTGTGTAACAGTCTAAGTGGTTGCTGTGGTAAAATGGCCTTTTCGTTTCAGCAGTGAGTGAACAGACAGAGGGTCCATCCTGAGGGATTACACAACAATTCAGTTGTGTACAGGTGAAAACTCTCAGTTCTGGCAGCTGACATGACATTAACTTTTTGCTCAATAAAACAGAATTACCAGCTGTCAGAGCTAATAGTGACATACATTTGGCTCAATGCAAGAAGACTCGAATTCTTCAGAACTAGAAAGACAAGGACAGAAAGAAGCCTTTATCATATTGGGTGACTTGTGACTGCTGAGGACATTCTGCACTTGCATATCATCCTGAAGTCTTAATTTGTTCCAGTTATACAAACCCACCAAATAATATCCCAGTCTAAAAAAGTGTAACACCAAAGCCACTGGTTAAAGAGTATTCAGGCTAGCTGGTTTACAAATGTGCCATTTTCTGAGTAAGCTTCAAGACCCTGTGAAACATGAATATTCTCATGTGGAAAACAGATCAAGCTGCATAAACAAGTGGGTCTACTATAGGATAAACCAGCAAGCCATGGAGAAGCCTGAGATATGGAGTGGCTGGGCAGTGGGGATGGCCTCTCATGTGTATCTTTTTGTACACCTAGCCTAGAAAGGAAGGTATTTCTTTAAAAAGGTGAGGATGGACAGAAGAATAAAAACAAAAAAAGCAAAAGAGTTAGCACAAAATCAAGCTATTGAAAACAAAACTATTCAAGATCCTACATAATGAAACATATTATGTGTTATTCTATACATCAGTGCTATAACCAACAATAAACAAATGGTTTAGGCTTGTGCTTTTATTGACATAAAATCACTAAATCTTAGTAAGAATAGTCACTTTATATTATTGCTAAAATCACTCATTATAACATCTATAGGGTGGGTTTTTTCCCTTAAGAGAAACTGTAACATTGTAGGAGTTTAGGAAGAGGGATTTTCTAATTCTGAAGCAGCAAGTTATGGTGAAACCTTATCAACCAGTATGTAGACAGAGCAGCAAAGCAAGGACAAGTTGCTGCATAATGCACACAGTGCCCAAGTGCTCCTGTTGAACAGCAGCTAGCTCATAAAACCCACCATGAGTACTCTGAGAAGAGCTGTGTTATCATGGGACACTTGTGTTTGAGTGATAGGCTGCAATTCTCAGAATTAAACTTTATAGGGACTGTAATATCTTTTTGATGAGATTATGTGTATGGCTAATGAAGCCTCATGGGGCAGGTGCTCTGTCTTGCCTGGCATCTTGATTAAGAAACTAGAGTGACATGTTGTCAACACACACACTAACCTGATATAAACCTGCATAATTTGGGAGCCCCAAAACATTCTGCAGACAGAGAATCATCACAGAGGCTGCTTTAGTGGGCACATGGGAAATCCTGAGATACAGCCACATGCTGAAGCAAACTGGAGCTGTCCTTCAGTTCCATGCTTTTCCATGACTTCTATTACCCAAACTCCCTCTGTCCTGGATGTGACTGACCATTGAGTCTGCACTGTCAGTCTTGCTGTGACATCCTCACAGGTTCACATTTCCTGTACTGGCTTTTTTGAAGCTTTAGACAGCAACACTCTCTCCCTTGTGAGCTCTGTGGCTGGATCCTCAGAGCAAGTGAATACAGCACACAGCAGTCTGTTGCCCTTGTCCCCTGGATCACAGGAAAGTCTGCACACTCCACCTGGAACAAGAGGACGTGGCCTCTGAGGTCATTAAATTGGGCAGCCAGATCTGCTCTGCTGCAGCACTTGGGAAGGGCAGATCCCCCTGTTCCATTCTGCCCACGGCACATCCCTACTGGAGAGGGCAGGTGGGGAACAGCACGGGTCCCCAGCAGGTGGGCAGTGGGCAGAGTGACTGAAATGCTGCCTGTGCCAGCCCTCCCTCAGAAACAAGCCCTCGAGTCATTGAGGCAGGGCCCTGATGCAGGGGACACTGTGCTGGGCTGTACAGGGACCACAGCAGCCACATCTGCACCAAGGGTGGCCAAGGTAAAAAGGGGAGTCCGGGCACACCAGCAGCTTAGCCAGGGTCTTTCACACCCTGTCTGTGTTTTCTAGACATTATTCCTTGCTGCCATGGTATCTTTCTCTGTACTGGTCACTGTGTAAGCCACAGAGTGGGGAGGTAAGCACCAGGTTTGCTCCTTTTATGAGCTTCAGGAATTTTTGGCAGTAGAGCCACTGATCTTGTGCTGGTCATGCCCCTGCCCATGAGAGCTGCTGTGCAGAGGCCTCCCAGCCCATTCTCCTGTGGAGCAGGAAGGATGCCGTTACTCAGCACCAAATGCCCTTGCCTTTCCAGAGGGGTCCAGCTTTTCCCCCCAGACTGAGATGATAATTGAGCATTTAGGTACTGCAGTGAAAACAAAAGCAAGAATAAAACCCTCTGCCTGATCTGTGCTCTTTTGATCTAAGGTGCACCTTCCAATCCTGAGTTACTATTTATGTTTTATTTTCACAGTCTCCTTCAAGTTTGCTACACGTTAATCAGCGCCTGCTGCTGCTGTTCCTCATGGTCTGGATACCTTAAATGCCTCTAACAGACCGGAAAAGTAAACAGTCGTTATTAACTGCTCAGTTGCCACGGAAACTTTTTTTCTTTTTTCTCTCCTAACTTTTAAATACCATCGACAAAGACTTTGCACAAGCAAGACTGGAAAGAAAGATCCCTTTGCCTGCGGTGTGCGCGGTTCGGCGCTGGGCCTGGGGAGGGGCCCGGGCCCGGGCCCGCACCCGCCGCGGGCGCGCCCCGCTCCCGCATTCCCCGCGCTGCTCCCTTCAGCACCGGGAATGCCGCCGCTTCGGGTATGGACCCACCTCCTGCTCCGGGCACGGCTCCACCTCCTCCCCGCCGCTGTCCCGGGTCTGTCCCGGGTCTGTCCCAGGCCGGTCCCGAACCCCCCGGGAGCGCCCGGGCCGCGGGAACGCCGCTCTGCGCATGCGCTGTGACCCACCGCGGTCCGGGAGCTGCGGGAAAGGGACGTGCGGGAACGGGAACGGCTGCAAGGGATGTGCGGGAACGGGAGCGGCTCTGGCTGCAAGGAACTCTAGTTTATGAACCTCCCAGCAGAGCGTATCTTCAGAGCCGATGTACTCGGCAGTCGAAGTCACCAGCAATGAGACCTTTCGCTTGTACGCCGAAGCAAAGCCAGCGCCCCTCCTGCCCGAGCCGCAGCCCGGCAGGTGTTCATGGCTCCAGCTGTGGCCGCGGGGATGGGGCCACCGCGTTGCTGCGAGTGGACGAGAGCAGCCAAAAGCACCAGCGCAGCCGCCGGGCCTTTTCGGGACCCTGAGGCATTACAGTATCAGGGATGGGTTTGTTGTTTTCTTCCCTGAAACCGTAGTGGGAATTCTTATCTCACTGATTTTTGCGTCACAACTGAAACTTCAAAAAGAGTTAGCTGTGTAATTTGCCAACTAACTTGCCCTGGTTATATTGGAAGTGCCAAATAGTTGTAGGGTACAGTTTACTGGTTGTGTTTAAGCAGTTTGGTGTTTGTTTAAAAAAGGAGGCCATGGAATGTCATGTTTTTTGTCTCCCAATATTTTGGGGCAGTGCCCTGAATTAGTTTATTTCTGCCTTGCTCTAGATGGTGTTTCCCAGCAGTCCCACTGCATCTCTTGGGCAGTGCAGCTGCCAGAGCTCCCTCCAGACTGTGACAGGCAAAAAACCCAAGGCAAAGGATCTCTTGGATTTTGGAGAATTTAATGGCATCAATTTGTAGCTGTGCCAGGCCAGTGAATGCCAATTCAATACCTCCAGTATGTCCCCACTCCAGTGGGAGTGTTTTTCCTGGACGTCTGTAAGCAGAGGCACAGCTTTTGATTACAAAGGGGGTTAGTGAGATCTGGGGTTGTTTTTTCAGTTTACTCTGTAAATGTTCACTCTTGACTTTCAGCTCCACTGGCTGAGCAGGAGGTGCAGCAGCTGCGTGAGAGCTGGAGCTGTCGGGTCTGGGAGCACAGACTCACATCCCAGTCCAGTGTCCTGCAGCCTCCCAGCAGCGCCCAGGGGAAGGGATCAGACATCTGGCACTGGCTGGAGCACAGGAACGGAGGGGAACCCGAGCGGAAGGAGAGGCCCCATCCTGGAACACGCTGCTTCTGTGCCGTGGGGCAGCCTCTGGCTGCAGGCTAGGAGCTGCAGGTGGGGGCTTGAACTCTTTGAGGGGCTGCCCTTCCTTTATTTTTGTAGCAAAGCCCCTGTTTTTGAGGCAGGATGTACATATGCAAACAGCATTATTAAGGCAACATGCTGCTGTCCAGGGCAATTTGATTTCCTTCTTGGGGGAGTAAAAAGAGTGAGTAAAAAGGGAGGAGGCTGGAGCCTGGGGGGTGATGATGTCATTTCAAACACCCTAATGTCACTGGGAGAGCAGTGATGGAGTGGACGAGATGATTGGGGAATCCAGGGGGTCAGGTGGAATCCCCACAGGAAGGGAGATTACAGTCATCCAAATGCCAGATAGTTCGTAGGGAGGGTGTGTGTTTGTGTAAAGTACTAAAACCTTTAAAGTTTCTCCTTTTTATATATATTAACATGTATGTGTATATATATAT
>VXBA01003228.1:224120-234822 GCA_013399895.1 Serilophus lunatus | reverse complement strand
CCCTTCCCTTCCCTTCCTTCCCATATTCTGTGATTACAAATATGAGAACACAACAATAGACTGTTAATATGCTGTTCCAGAACATGCAAACCCTAAACCTAAGACATGATAGTGTGTTTGCCCAGTGCACATGATAAAATACTTTTCAGTAGATTTCACTCAATCTGTTTTTGTACTTTTTTTTTTTCAGAAAATCCAATATCTTTCTTAGGGGAGGAAGGATAAATGATTACTATTAGTCTATAGAATTATTTAATGAAGTGTTCCGCTAGTGAAAACAGGTGTGTCCCACTGAAGGTAATCAGACTATTTTCATGAGCTATTATAACCTGAATTGGTTTGAAGTATCTTTTTCATGCAAGGAAGCTTGAATACATAAATAAACACATTCACACAGATTTATTCCACCTCTCAGATGTAATACCATATGTAATGTATATAGCAATTTCACTTGCTCTCAAATATCTTTGCTTATTCACATCAAAAAGCTATGTTTTGCTTTTGTGTGAAGCAAGTGGGTATAACTGATTTCTTATTTCTAATCTTTCTCAGGTAATTAAGATTTCTCTAATGTCACATCTGCTTAGCAATGTATTAAAAAGCATCAGTCTTTATGTATGATTCTCCAGGGAATAAATTTCAGGACTGTGGTAATTATTTTATTTATTTTTTATTATTTTATTTTCTATTATTTTTTGTTTTATTTTTAGTTTTAATAATGATAAGTCTGAATTTCATTTATTTAATGAAAAGCATTTCCATAATAGCCACACAGTGAAATAATTGTACTCACACAGACTTTAAATACAACTACTGTGTGCTACTCTGATACTAGTAATTCTGTCAGATCTCCACAAACTCAAAGCTTTAGATGTAGGCTAAGTTCTTTTGAGATATTGATTATCATGAAAGGGAATTTTAAAAGAAAATGTTAAAGGAAAATGTGTTTAGAAACTGGAGTATCAAAAGTTCTTATTCTTCCTTGACCAGAAAGAGACTGCATTTTCTTGCTTTGTTAGACTTTGTAAAAGGAAGAGTAGAAGTGAGGATGTACTTATGTGCAAAGCAATTTGATGTCAGGTGCTACTGGGTCAAGATATGAGCCTCATTACTTTTACAGAAGTGAAAGAGATTTCCCTGCTATTCAGCTAAGTCACCGTAACTTGGTTTTCTCAAGGTGAGAGACAGGGTGGCTCTGTCGATTGCTAACTTGATCAGTGGAGGCAACTTGATTGAAAAGAGAAGCTGTGTGCAATTTATTGTTTTCTCGTTCCTCTTTTTTATATTTTTTAATGTTGCATTTTTTCTATCCAGTCTTTTGATTAAACTTTTTTGCTTGAGTCACATAATTTGGTACATAATTTCTAAAGTGGATTTATTTCCTTCTGACTCCATAATTCTCGTGGGCATTTGTGAATCAACTCATTTTCTTCCTTGTGATAATTTTGCATTCATAACAAGACTAAAATCTCACTGCTATCAAAGTTTCAGGAACTAAATGAAGTTCATATCAATATTGTAAAATATACACTTGTATATTTCTATTTTTCAGTTTTAACTTTTTCATTTTCCTTAAAAAAAAAATTATCATTACATGCTGTTTTAGAATTCTGCATTTGAGTGTATAAAATGTAAATAACTGTTAGAAAATATTTTAATGATGTTCATATGATCAGTAGAAAGGCCCCTTATTGATACTTACGGCTTATAGCCACTTATGAATGCTTAGTATGTACTCAGAAAAGCAGTGAAAATGTAGTTCAAAATATCCACTGCACATCTGATATATTTTTTTACTATCTATAAATTATATTGAACTGAAATATGATAAACAGTTTCCTTCTTTTTATACTTAACTTTGAGAAGGATTGTGAACTATTGTGACTACTCTCTTTTAAGATGCTGAACAGCTTAAGGAAGACCATTGCCATCAATATCTAGCTTTCCAGTAGGTTACCTTCACCAAATTAATAAGATTTTCTTCTGAGGAACTTTAATTTTACAGTTTTTTTGCTCAAATGCTTTTCTGCTTCCAGTAGTAGCTTTGCAATCCCAGAAAGATGAGTTAGGCTAGTGGCCTCTGTTATAAGTACTGCCAGTAATAGTCAGCACTGAGAAATTACAGTGGTATGAAGTTATGACTTTTGAATCTTGTATCATCACACGGCATAAAAGCCTTCCTGAATTGTATTTTGTAGTGTAAGTTTGTTGACAGAGTTCAGTGTTCCGTCTCCAAATTGTATCCTCATGTGTCAGTGATTCCTCGTATACGGAACATACATGCCTATGACTTTGCAGTGAGACGATGGCAGTAACAGGTAGGTAAAAGTATTTCAAATTTTTTGTTGTGTAGAGATGGAAATGGAAGATTTGCTTATAATTATATAAAGACTCTGACTGCTTTACATTTGTTCATTACCAGGAGCTGAATTTGTAAATAAAAGATAAAATATGATGAGAGTCAAGGCTGAGTCAGTGAGTTGTATAAAAGGAAAACCTATATTCAGATTTGTGGATAGATTTCAAATGGAAGAATGTTTAATGTTGATATATAGGATTAAAGAAACTTATCAAAGAAGCAGGATAATAATCATGGCCAAAATTCCGTCAGTAGTAGGAAGGAGATACATTTATCTATCTAACATGATGAAATGCAGTCTGAACATAAATATACTATATACTCACACAGCTGCGTTCATTCAGTAGTCATCAGAAAAAGAACAGCTCCTTATAAAAAAAATTAATCTTTTTTTTATGATGGTCTGGTAAATGCAGTAGAGTATTCATCTCCTTCTGCTTTTTAGAATGTTCTAGTGCAATGATTTCCTGATGAAGCATAAAGGCAATGCAGCTTTCCTGCATATTCATAAATTGTTGTCCAGTTGCATTTGCGATCCCTTAGAACGGAATCATCAATTTGATGGTGTCAGGGGATCGGGACCCCCTGAAACCACAACTGCCAACGAAACATACTGGCCTTGTGTGCATGGTGCTGTTAATCCAAGGATCCAGGAAAGAAAGACAGTATATATGCAATATGTACAAGGGCCAAAATGGAGAAGCTAACGGGGTCTCATGGAGTCTCCTCTTTATAGCCAATTCATCTGGTTTTATAGATTGTTTAGGTTAACACAGCCAATAGACAAAAGGAAAGGTAATCATGTGTCACTGTCCCAGAGCCACAGGACAGTCACAAGAAGATGTTTACATACCTAAGACATTATATCATAGCCTGACATGCTGTAATACAGCCTAATATTCTGCTACAATAAATTAACAAGCACAAGTACTAAAGATGAAATCTGACAACAAAAGGATCATAGTTGGATATCTCTGTGCTATAAAACAAAGGCTGGCTTCTCATTTGTAATTATGGACAGGGTAAAGAATCTCAAATATCTATCCAAAGAAGATCATAGAGTTGTTGCTGCTGCGGCTGTGGAGGTGTTGAACAGCTGGTCTTATATGGGATCTCTAAGCAAGATAAAACATCACATAGGAAAAAAAATCCTGTAAATGAAATACTGAGCCATGAAACGATCTAGAAATTAATTATTAGTTCAGGAAAACATGCAGGATTCAATCAGTTATAAATTCTTATTCCAGCCCATCAATCTATTTGCCTTTAACTTCAATACACACAGTACTGTGTTCTAAATGTGTTACAATTCCTGTCGAAACTGGGATTGAACTCTTTATTCATATACACAGTTTCAAAAAGGATTTTCTTGAATAAGTTTATTTGATGACTGTAGCTGAGGAAGTATTATGGGGTAGGCACTTGAAAATCATCTTAAAGTAAAATAAAATCATTTCTCAAGCATCATATTCTCTTTTCCTGTAGGAGTATCTCCTGCTCTGCATGGTGCAGATGGTCAAGAAGAGGAGAAAGTAATATTATACCAAAGACCTGAAAACCATAAGAGAAATGTGAACAGAGTCAGTAGTGTCATCCTGTTTATTCTGTTTATTCAAATACACTTTCAAGTCCACTTCATAGAGGTTATTTCTATGCTTATGAAAGGATAGATGTCTTTGAAGGAAGGGCCATGCTTTAAGATAGTATTTTAAATTGTATTGTTTTGCCAGTTACTATATGCAGCTAAAAACATTTTCTGTGTATAATGAATTCTGGTGACAAGTCTTTAGGTCAGTGAGTTGCCCACTGGTCCTTTCCATTAGGTAACAAGATGTTGTTCTGCCGTCATCAAGAAAAATGCATTCTCTTTCTGAAAACAATTTCCAGAGACACTTTGGAAAAGCATAATCCTTCTCATAATGGCCGCATCTGTTCATCTGCAAATAGATTTGTTGAAATGACATATTGCCTAGTTGTTACATATGCTTTCTGCCTGATTTTAGAAAGCATGCGTGTATGTCTTGTTGCGTGGTTTTGCCAAGTCTCAGAGTCAGCATAAGTTGGACTGTAGCAGTATGAAAATGACAGGGTGTCACTGCAAGGCTGGTATTTCATTGCCTGACATTCTTTCCTACAAGTCAGTACAGATGTTAGATGGTATTGGAACTTGTACTGCACTCTAGATAACAAATAATATTGAAAGTGAGCAGTGTATTGATCAGAGACCTGAGGGGATATGTGGTGTGTTCCTGGAACTACTGGATGACTTCAGGCTAGACACTGTACTTCCGTTGATTTTCTGTAAAATAGATGTGATGTTTTGATCACTTCTAGCAGAAAGTCCTACATAAAATAAAACCACTGCCCTCAAAAATGTAAGATAAAGTCCTGAAACCTGGTCATGTGCATTCTCATGCCAATTTTTTACGAAATACTGAACAGAACATCCAGGTGAATTTTCTTGCTGTCTGATTACTTTCTGCCTTTCAGAATCTTCCCTTCAGTTTTCTTTAAGTCATTTTATATTTCAACATCCTGTTCAGTGTTTTTGTATTGTTTAGTACTTCAGGCAGCTGCTGTATTTATCCCTAAATGTCGTGTTATTTCAGTTCATATATATATTCCCAACCTAATTTACAAGTGAGCTGTAAGACTTAAGAGTTCCTTAGTGCCCTTCTCAAAAACAAAAGACAATGCAAAAGATCTGTCCAGGATATTGTCGCGTATATCATCCCTTCTATTTTCTCCTACATCAAATACAAGTCCTTTTAGATTCATCTTTTGACACGAAATATTTTAACTCATATTTAACAAATTCAACCCAAATAATAATAAAATCCTCTTCCTTCCCCATCGAAAGTTAACCCTATTACACAGATAGTGAGCAGATTGGTAGTTATGTTTTCATATAATCTATTTTTAGATCTTTCCTCTGTTGTGCATACTCATTTAATCTCACTTGCTGTGTGTCCATTGACCAGATTTTACAATTGCAATTACAAAGTTTCCTTACATGTTTCTTGCAAGAGAATGTAAAGTCTTCTGCAAGGTAAGCACTTAGCTCTGTATTTCATCTCTCAAGAGTAGTTTTCTTTGAATCTTCACCATCATTCATAACCTGACAACTAC
Source organism: Serilophus lunatus (assembly GCA_013399895.1). Classification (NCBI taxonomy): domain Eukaryota; kingdom Metazoa; phylum Chordata; class Aves; order Passeriformes; family Eurylaimidae; genus Serilophus; species Serilophus lunatus. Next base: position 229,334 of record VXBA01003228.1, on the reverse strand, counting down.
ACTTACTGTAGACCAACAGTGACAGCTGTCCTCAAATATGAATTTAAAATTTCAGTAACATAGTCACATAAATGCAATGATATTATGATATCAAGGCTCCTATTCATGAAAGCTGTACTGAAGCAAATCCTGTGCATAAAATTCTGACTATGGTACCTGTGCTGACAGCTAAGGTCATTAGCTAATGTCCTTTCTGTATTATATATGCATTATCACTACTGTGTAGATTGCAATAAAACACTGAATGGCTGGACGCACTTCAAATGAAGTAGAGGATAGCATCTTGGTCCCAAAGAAAGTAATCACAGACTTCATTGGGAATTCCAAAGCAGGATAAAAAATGGAAGAGTATTTCTACACAGAGGCCTGGCAGCTGCGTATGCCTTGCTTCCATCATTTTGGTTACCTATAGGCTGCTGCCCATTTTCATCTCTGCGTTTTCATATGAATGCTTCAGTATACAATGACCAGCTATGTGAAGAAAGTACCACAATTATTTCTAAAATGTATTGCAATGCAATCTATGATTGATGTTGAGCAAACAGCAAACTTGACTTTTAGTGCTTTACAAATACAGAATGGGGTCCACTATACCCACTGGTAGGTGTCAGCAGGACTAAGTTTATTTAGTAGAGGAATCTATATTCTGCAACTCTTGCTCTTTCAGGCACTCTTCAATTAATTAGGAAGATTACATCTCTATTTTATTATCTTTGAGTGAACAGTTTGAATTGTAATTTTTTTTTTCTAAAAAAGCGAAAGAAATTACCAGGATTTTCCCTGGGGTAATATTATATGCATCTAAATGCCGTATTTAAGCAGACTAAATCTGCTAGCCTCTAAGCTTGGGGTCCTAAATAAAGGATGCTGATCATTATCTCTATAGAAGATCAAGTTTCTCAGTTTTGAAAAATCTCTTCTGTTGACTGTTGATTAACTCACAGAGTGAGAATTCTTCAAAGTACTTTCTGAGAGAACAATAGCACTTGAAAGCGATTTTCTTATTCCATCCCCCGGCTCACAAAATACATATTTTCCTTCCTGTGTCAAATTCATGGAGTGTGCAGTTACAGCAAGTCTAAAGTCTTATTCAAAATAAATATTTATTATCATTTTTTCACGCAAATTCAAATCCCTATGTACCTTATATACTGAGCGATTGAAAATAAAATGTCATCTGTTTAGCTTAGAGTCAGAATCTCCTTAGTGGTTTTTTAGTACACATGTGACTAAATTGCTAAGTTTTATTCTGGAAAATGAACTAAACTGCTCTAGAACTCAGTATTTGGATTGGATGATCTGACACAAGACACTGATAGACCTATGAGAAATTTGGATAGCAGAGATGCTGAAGATTCAGAAAAATTAGTTTTCTGAGTAGTATTTCAATGAAGACATATACACTTAGGTTATTAGATTTTAATTACATTCTGAATTTTAAATACAAGTTAAACTGTTACCCAAAAATTTGAAAGGAAATGTTGAAAACATAGGAAAGAAACTTCTTGAATGGGTTGTCCCAGGGTATTTAAATAAAATATTCAAGTTCTACTTATTAGACTTTGGTATACTGTTTTACCATTAAAATTTTAAGAAGAAAGAATATAAATTTACTGGCTGTGTAGAAATACAGTTTTTGCTCTCAGGTTTTTGCTGTGCATTGATGTAGTACTGTACAATGCAGAACTGCTACAAAAAAACCCTGAAACTGAAAATATTATTCTGCTTTTGCATATCAAAAAGATAGGCTAAAAGACAGGTGCATAAACTGAGGTGGTCAAAATTATAATAATTCAGTAAACTTATTTTTCAAAATTATATGTATTTTCTATTATTTCTAAGCTCTAATTGAAGTAAATGAATTAAGATAAATGGAGGAATGCTTCATTTAATAAAACCAAGAAGAGGAGGTGGATGCAACCTTTCACATTAATATCTCTACAAATAGAGACAGTGAGTTCATTGGCGACACAAACTCTTTTTCATAAAAAAAAATGGAGATGAATTACACTGACATAGAGAACTTTATTTCTGATAATGTAAATTCTAGCAGTCTACCCCTTCCCAGAGAGCCCAAATGGGGGAGTACAATCAAGTAAAAGTTATTTAACTATTATGCACCTCTATATAAAGGTAATAAACACACTGCTTTCCATGCTAGATGGATACAAATCAAGAAAATGGTTGGATGTATTTTGTGAAGGTCAGGGTAATCCATAGGTACTATATTTTAGTGTATTGAAGACATGAATATGATTATCTATAATAAACTGAGGTTAATATCAGCAGAGACACCCACAGGTAATAAATCTAGGATAATTGATTCAAGCAAAGCAAACCATATCCATCAAAAGTACATTTTCAAAGAAGTATTAAAGATTATTCCAACAGTGAAAAATTATGGGAAAATCTTTTATTCTTTACTTAACAATTGTCTTTATAGAATGAACAAGTAGTTGGGAAACTAAAGAAAACAGAAGTCTTCAATGCACCAGTTTTTAATCTCTCTGCAAGTTTAGTTGGACTCCAACTAAACTAGTTTTGGAGGCCAGTGTAAACACATTAAGAACTAAGAGTTTTTTGTAGAGGCAATTGAGAAACTGAGAAAACCAGCATTTAATCAAATAGTTTTCTATTAGCTCTGATATAGTTCCTAAAGCTACATAACCAACTGGAACTTCTTTGTATTCATATCTTTATGGCGTTTAATAGCTGCCAGAAAAAAATAATCAAAGTATTTTTTGTTTGATGTTTTTGTTGTTGTTATTTTCTATTTTGGGTATTTTGGCTTCCTTGATTTTGTTTTTTTGTGGGGTTTTTTTGGTTGTTTGGGTTTTTTCCTCTGTCTGCAGCTATGGAATATTTTACATTAGAAATTTTAGAGATGAGTATGATACTGTCCAAGAATTGGACCTTGTAGAAGCATACCCAAGCAATCTGTGTTCTCATATAGACTATTTATGTCCAACTCAGTCTGTATTCTTTCCATGGAGTTCAAAGGGCTTAGCAATAGAAAAAACTTACATATGTATTATATAAACTGTTGGTGGAACTGGTCAGCTCAGTGGTTCAGCTGTGACTAAAGTGGGCAGAAAACAAAACTTAGAATTAAATTTAAAAAAAAAAAAAAAAGACTGTGAAATATAAGAGTTCTTTAATTACTCTGCTCCTTTCCCTTCTTTTGAGTCTTTCAATATCTGAGATTCTTTCTCTCCATGCTCACCACAGATATTATTGATGGGATTTTATGTGTTATTTTGTTTGTTCCGCTGTGCATCTGGTATGATTTCCCTGTTCAAGACCCTTTTTCATTTGGTTGGTTGTGTTGTTTTCTGTTTGAGATTTTTAAAAATATTATCAAATAAAAGTTTTTAAAAAAGAGAAAGAATTTGGAAAAATTAAAGTATTTTGTTTCAGGACAGAATTAAGTCTATTCAATTACAGTCAAGTAATTTGTTGGAATTTTGTCTATTCTCCATGTCTAATTTTCCCATTTAAACTTTTTACTGTAAAAGTCAATTGCTCAAGATGAATAGTGGTGTCTTGTTATTGTCAAATGTCTGTGTGTCTCATGGATGGCAAAATACAACTTACACCAGAAACCTTCTTTCCATAGAAAGTTTTGATTTTCATGTTTTTCAGATGGCTAATATTTTGTTTGAAGTATGTAACAACCTTTAATGGCAGGTTTGCAAAACTACGTTGAAAATGTCTCTAGTACTGCACAGTTATAGAATTACAAATGCTTTCTCCTTATAGGGCAATTCCTGTGGTCTCTCTGGTGATATTTAAAGCACTGGAGCTCGGAAGAATGTTGAAATTAGAAGTAACTGTTCTAAATGATAATGCTTTGACTTGAAGTTATTATTAGCATCTGATTTGAATTTTAGATTAATACCTTGGGTTTTCTGAGAGCTTCTGGGGATTGGTTCTTGTCTTCTTAGAGATGAATGCTATTGACTTTTTTCTGTTTGCCACACAGGCAGGCGTTTTTGATGCCTTGCCCAAGCCTGCCCACCACTCCATTTAGTTGCGTTTAGATTCGTTGTTTAGATTCGTTGTTTAGATTCGTTTAGATTTGTTGTTTAGATTCGTTTAGATTCGTTTAGAAAGGGTTTCCTTGAACTTTTAGGGAATTTGTAAAGCTAAGTAGTATAGTTGTAGGGGTAGATACCATAGTGCCTAACCCATCCCCCCATTAAGTTGGCATATCTGAATAAAGATACCTGAATAAACATACCTGACTCGTAAGTGGACGTGAGTTAGGAGGACAAATTCCGCACGTCCCCACGACCCCATGACGGCACGCCCAAAACAGCCCCATGCTCTGTGCAAGGTCGAGTCCTATTTAGCATCTTCAGCTAATGCAAGTTCTTTCCAAAAGGAGGACTCGGAGCCTTTCTTTCGTCCTCTTCCAGGGTTGTGGTCCCCTTCCTCCAGGATCAAATGTGGGTTCCCTTCATCATCGGGTGTAGTCGGGGGAGGAGGGGCTGGAAGAACCCAGCAAAGAAAACCAAAGCTGCCCTTTGCAACTGAAGCGGCCACTTGTGTTCCCCTGAGGGGACACACGGGCACCTGTGTGCATTCCAAGGGCGAGCGGGTGACAGGGACGGAGGTGTTGCCCCTCCAGAAGCCTGGGGGCTTCTGTGCCCCTGGCACCCCACTTTCCTCCTGTCCCACTCGCGCCGGTGTGGGTTGGGACTGAACATCTTTCCCGGTGCCCTGGACCCTGCCCTGAATGGGGGGACAACACTGGGGATCTGCCCCTGCCCCGCGCAGCCGGGGTGCCCCCTAGAGCATGTCCTCCGCTCTGGGGGTTAATTAGCGAGGTGTTAATGGGCTACTTAGAGAGGAGGAGGGCGGCCACGGGGTCTGGGCGGGGGGCGGGCCCAGCGCTGAGGGAGGCAAAAAGGGCGGGGAAAAGGCGCTGAAGCCAAGTGTTCCCCAAGGGGAAAGCCTGGCCAATATCCCGGGAAAACAGAGCTGGGGAGCCAAGGAAGCAGCACGTGTGTGGAGAGTGTCCCTCTTGGGAGAAGAGTGGGTGGCAGTGAGGCAAGCGGGGACAGGAGGGCCCCAGGCAGCCTGGGTGCATGGCGAGGCCCAGGGCAGGTGTATCCCCAGAAGTGGGCAGGGAGCAGATCCTTGAGGTGCTGCAATGCCTGGCTGCTCCCTGCAGGAAAGAAAATGAAGACAAAAGACAGACAGACACACAGA
>VXBA01003228.1:207370-223820 GCA_013399895.1 Serilophus lunatus | reverse complement strand
GAGATTCAAGGACTCTCTGAAACAATACCTCAATCTTGGCTATATTGACTGCCTCCAACCAAGAGACATGGAGACACACCATCCGTAATGCTGCTGCCTCCTTTGAGAACACATGTAGAAACAGTCTCGAGGAGAGAAGACAACGTAGAAAGAACTGTGCCTCACCAATACTGCCTAAGGAGACTTTCCACTGTGCCTTTTGCAACCGGACTTGCCTTATCCTGCCTTGGCCTTTTTAGCCATCANAGGACTCTCTGAAACAATACCTCAATCTTGGCTATATTGACTGCCTCCAACCAAGAGACATGGAGACACACCATCCGTAATGCTGCTGCCTCCTTTGAGAACACATGTAGAAACAGTCTCGAGGAGAGAAGACAACGTAGAAAGAACTGTGCCTCACCAATACTGCCTAAGGAGACTTTCCACTGTGCCTTTTGCAACCGGACTTGCCTTATCCTGCCTTGGCCTTTTTAGCCATCAGCGTGTTTGCAGCAAGCACGAGCAGAGCCCTTCCCATATCTTCGTTTGTGAAGCTTAGCCATGATGATTTTGATGACAGAAGTCCCAAATCCACTTTTAAGACCAATAAATATGTATCACCTAGTGCACTCCTGACAGACATTTATTCTCTTCTGTTTAATTAACATTAGAGACCCTGTAATTAGGCAATGTCTTCAGGTTTTGTAAACTGAGGTGAAATGAAGGAGACAGGCAGAATCAAGTTCTTTTAGTTAAAAAGAGCTATCACAGAAAGATAGATTTATGCCTACTTCACTCACTTTAAGCTGGTACATCACAGAACAAGAACAAAGGAATTTGTTTCAGTTTTCATCTCAGTTACATCTTCTATAAAACAAATTCCCATTGACTTTCCTGATGGAATAATTTGAATAATTTGCACAATATCTTCAGAAACACTGCATTTGTCAGTTTACACTTGCATTATTTTGGTCTAAAAACATAGTATGGCTTTCAAACTCCTTGAAAAGTGCTTACTGCAGAAAATATATCTTTTTTGATATTTTAGAATGTAGTTCTGCAATCTCAGATAATTTTGTTTGATTACTCACCATTTTCAAATCAGTTTTAGACAGTAAGAAAAAAACTGTTATTTCACCCAATTTAATAATAGAAGAAATAGTTCCCTAGCAGATGAAACAAATTTAATGGCTTAAAAGGTTCATTTTTTGATTGTAGTGTATGTGATTGTGCCAGATCCACAGTAATGGCAATGAACGAGAGTCAAATTTATGAATGCCTGTGAGCAGGACCAATAGGAAAATGCATTCTCTTCTCTCTGAGTATAGTGCTACTTTGCATGAAGTTTTATGTAGAAACCATTTTTGAGAGAAAAAAGAGCACTTAGAAGGAAGAAAAAGTAATCAGTGTGTTTTATAATATTTCTTTGTTCAGTATAAGGCAAAAATGATCTGGAGAATGCAGTAACAAAATTATCAACCTTAAAATCAAGGATCACACATACCAGTTGTGTAATATGTCCACAAATACACAATCATAATGACTTACCCGGGTCTCATGGAAATTTAGCGACAAGGGTGCCTACTGGTGAATATGATAGTATATGTTACTGTAATTATTTTTAATATCTATGTTGTTAACAGCTAGCTTTCTTAAATATGTCCTTCATTTTAATTGCTGTACTTGAAGCTGTGAAAATGTTTTGTAGATGTTTTCATTTTCCTTCCTGTTCAATTGCAGGACTCTGGCATCATCTTGCTTGTGCAATGTTTGAAAGCCCGTATGTTCTTACTGATGTTCCCGGAGCGGAATCTGACGCTGAGAACTGCTGCTAGCTCATCTACAGCATGGTCAATATTAAAATTCGGTATTTGCAGATCAAGTAGCAAGCTGAACACTTGGAGTGAACCAAATACACAAATCATATAATCTCTCCACTAAAGAACAACATTTAAGAGAAATGAGAGATCTGTATTCAGATATCTACAACTACGTGTTAGTTATTGACAAATGCAGGAGGGAGAGAATAGTAGAATCTTCTATGGTTCTCCTTCACTGACATTTTGAGGACTGCAGAGGTGATCCCTGAGTGTAAGAGAAGTTTAATCGTCCAATCAAACCCTGTCTACGTGTTATGCTGCATTTCACCTAGTGTTCTATAATTGAAAGTGCCAAAAATTAATTGCATGCCTGAATGCCATATATCCCCAGAATCTCCAAATCACAGAATGACAGAAGTTGGAAGGCACATGAGGGATCAGCTATTCCCACCATCCTACACAGAGCAGAGTCACCAAGAGCATATTGCCTGGAACTTTGTTCAGCTGGGTACTGAATATCTCCAAGGATGGACTCCTTGGGCAACATCTTCCACTGTTTGACCACTCCCACAGTAAATACCTTTTTATTATGCTTAACTTTACATATTTAACTTGTGCTCATTGCTTCTTCCCCTTTCACTGGTTACCACTCAAAGAAGTATATCTTTGTCTTCATCTTTCCTTTCTCCTTTCAGGTATTTACATGTAGACTTTATTTAGGAAGCAGATAGTGTAACAAAAGCAAGAACCAAAGTGGATTTAAGTATACCCTTTCATTGTACCCCTACAAAGACCTACTGTTTTAGTACTACTGATGAATAAAACCCAAGATTTAATGATAAAATCATGAAGATTTTTCTGTGCTGCTCTTGTTTATATAGGTACCTCTCAATTCTTTCTCGTAATATCTAATGAAAACTTTTCAAGAGACAGTATAGTGTTGGAATTAGTCAGTTCTTTCACTTGAACACAGACAATAAGATTTCCCCCTTTTTTGCTGAGCTAACTCACCTTACTGTCACACTAAATTTATTTGAGTAATGATCAGCTCTAAGAATAAGACCCTTGCACATATGACTGTGTGGTGTTTTAAACTTTATAATTTCTTAATTTCCTTTTTAGTAATTGAATTGACTTCTTAAATCTACCTCAGAGATAATGCAAGCAGGTCACTGTTGCAAACTCTTCAGAATAAAAGAATAAGGGTAATGTATGATCTAGGCTGAAAGCAATGAAATTTGGTACAATAAAGGAAGTGCTTCATATAAAGATACATTGATTCATCATGACTTAGACAAAAGTTTCAGAGGGGAGAATATAAAAAAACAGAATTCATGTAAATAAATAAAACTCTGGCACACTGCTAAACAATGGTAAAAGGCAAATGCTTAATTTGCTTTAGCGAAAAAGAAATATATTTTAAACACAGCTGAGGTAACTGCTGACCTACTTAATTCTGTAAATTCTTACCTTAGGAAAGGGAAATTTACCTAGGCAATTTCTTGACTCAGTTTTTCCCTGTGTTTATGAACTGTATTGAATTAAACAGCAGGTTAGTTCAGAATAAGACCTCTGAACCCATGTCCTAGTTTCCTTTTAAAATAACAAGCACAAACTAGAAAAAGTCAAAAAATAAGATATGCTGAAAGACATGTACATTTATGTTCATGAAAAAGACGTAAGAAAAGTCATGCATACATAGACTACTGAAAAGTGTACTGAAATAAGGTACGAGGATTATTCTACTTTGTTTATGAGACATTATAAAGTAGTCAAAAAGGAGTGGAAATGGAGATGTTAGTGAGTTTAAGAAACAGCAAAAGTAACCAAAATTATATACTTGTTCTGTGTTGCGTGCAAATACCAAAAAGGTTTATTCAGATACTGAAAAGTCACAATTCCTTTGTCAAACATGATACATCAAGAATCATTGCATTCCTAGGGGAATATAAATGCTTTTTCATTTAAAGTATTAAGAAATCCTCAGTAAAGACTGTGAATTAATAGGTTGAGGATTCATGTGATTTCAACCCACTGAAAGACTTTCTTGACCATACTCTTTTTGAATATAATGGGAGCTTAGATATGTAACATACTTGAAGACCCCTAAGGAAAATGTGTCTTCAGCTTTGACTTCAAGGTCTTTCGTGGATCATAAAAGCTTTCATGTGAAATTAGAGCAAATAATGAAAAAAAATACCATCAAACAAGGTGAATGATATATATATCCATCTATTGACCTCAGTTGTTCAAGAAATGGGAGTTAAGTGCTGATAGCTATAGAGAGGATCAGCTCACCAGCAAACATTTGAGAATAAGGTGATGAGAACAGAGAAAAACAGAAGTGAGGAATGGAAACATTTGTCCTTTCTTTGTGTTCTGAGCCTTTTCGTAGAATTGTTCATATAGTGATAATTAAAAAAAAAGGTTTTGATAAATGTCAGCCTACCTTTTTTTTAAAAAATATTTTTCTCATGACTTTTCCTCCATTACCTGTCTGTCAGATACTTCCATCACTCTGCTTTTTCAGATCTGATTTCCTTTTGCATGGGAATTTGAGTTTTTCTCTGTTTTTGAACAGCAAGTGTCCCCCAATATATCTGCAGCCCAGATCTTCATGACAGTCACATCACATATTCACACTCTTATTACAGAAAGAAGTTACTGAAATGCGGTCGGGGCAGCCATATTTCCATTACTAACAGTAACTCCTGTGTAAAGAATTGTCTGGGCCAGCATCTGACAGATAATAAGAGCTGGTGATCACAACTACCCTCTGAAGTTATCAGTTTTCAGGGAGGTGACTAAAATCTGTCCTTGGCAAGGGCAGTCTTTTGGAATACATCAAGAGAGATTTAGTTACAGTTACTTAAAGGTGGTATGTAAGGCATTGCAGCCTCTGGCTGGCCATTATGCCCCCTTGCTGAAGGTTACAGCCATCATCGAAAAAGATGACAGAAGAGAATCTACAGTTGTATTTCAACAGTTGCTATTCACAGGCTGATTGATGGGGGCAAACTGTATAGCTGAGTGTGGATTGATAACCTGAGTGGCTGAGGTATTGACTATTGGGATAAGCAACACCTTAAACTATTGTAGCTAAAACCAGAAGTGACTTGACTTCATAATGTGTAAAGCTATTTTGAAATTTATTATGAACTATGCGCCTGAAATTGTCTTATGAAACTAGAATAATATGAAACTAGGTATTCAGACATTATCAGATTTCCAAATTAAAAGGACTTCAACTTTTTGGATTCATCATCGTAACATTGTGTACTATAAAATGGTGCTTATAAGAGAAATTGCAGAAAAGAACAAGAATGATCAGAGTTCTTGAAAACATGACCTCTGAAGAAAGGATAGCATTTGAAGAAAAAAAAATTACTGGAAGAGATATGAAATTGCACTTTTTGATATGCAAAAGACAGTTACAAAGAGGAAAGGAGTAATCTGTTCTCTGTGTCAGCCTCGGACAGAAAAAGAAGGAATGGTCTTAAAGCGAAAGAAATTTATGTATTAGGAAAAGATTTTCAGCTATAAATCATGTAAAAGGACCATCTAGAGAGACTATGGAATTATCATTACCGGAAGTTTTCGAGAACAGACTGGGCAGACAGATTTCTTGGCTGAGTATGTGGAGGGGATCCCGTCCTGGGAAAGAATGATAAACTTTTAAACTTCGCTGTATGATCTATTCTCTTTGATGCTGAAGTGCTTAAAATATCACATGGACTTAAGCTCAAATTAGCTGAAAAGTTAAACCTAGAGCCAAATAGTGTAAAAAATGAAGGACATACTGATTAACCATTTGCTGACCAACAGATTACACTGGGAATGATTTTTGTTACTATTATATGAAACGAATGACATAGTAATATCTTTAGCTTATCCACCTGGGGAATAAATTGAATGATGCAGAAATTACCAAGGTGCCTTCCCTTCTTCTCTTCTTTTGCCTTGTAGTTATTTTTAACTTTTTTCTGCATTCATAGGGTTGTGATGGTTGATGAAAGGAAATGTCCTCTCTAGGCACCTTTGTGCACAGGCCTGAAGTGTCCAAGTAATTTTTGAATGGTATGCAAAAATTACTTGAACTGCCCAACATTTTTCCTCATTTAGATGGTCATGGGGCCAGGATCTTTCAGTACTGATGCTACTTAAGCAAATTAAGATTTGGAATTTCTGGCTTCAGACACAAGACAAATGTAAGAATGTTAAATAAATTCTGTTTTTCACTTTTCAGATATGAGTGACTATTAACCTCATGAAAATTTACTCTGAAAGAGCTCTTTCTTTGTAAGACTTTACCCGTTTATAACATTGTACTGCCCGGTGAAGGGAAGTCTAAGGTTTGCTTGTGGTCAGCAATAAAAGCTGCCTTTTTCAAGGTATTCCAAGAGAGGCTCTGGCAACACTTAACACCGCACATTTCACTATGAGGTCACAAAGATAACTGAAATACCTTTACCATAATTTATTTCAAGTATTGCAAATGTTAATGACTTGTTAGAATAAAAAATCCACAAAAGGTTCTACTACATAAACTCATAAAAGCAAACATACTGAAACAGAATTATAGAATCACAGAAGCACTGAGGTCAGAAGATCACCTGGTCCAGTCCCCCTATTCAAAACAAGGTCAGCTAGAGCAGGTAGCTCAGGATTGTGCTCATTTGGGTTTTGAATATCTCTAAGGATGGAAGTTGCAAAGCTAGTCTGAGCAACTATTCCCATACTGTGAGCTCAGATGCACTGTAAAGAAGTTTTCTCTTTTGATGTCTAAGGGCCTGTTGCCCCTTGTCCTTTTAGAGATTGAAGGCTGATATTGATAAGAGTCTAGATCGTTCTTTCTCCCTCCCATCAGGTACCTATATTCATAAGATTCCTCCTATGTTTTCTTTTCCAGGCTGAACAGTCCTACTTCTATGAATGTCTCTTTGCATGTCAGATACTACAATTCCTTTATAGTCTTCACTGTTCTTTGCTGAAGCAGTATGTCCATAGTGCTTTTTCTCCATGGGAATGCCAGAACTAATAACAGAATTCCATGTATCTCACCAGTGCTGATCAGAGAAGGATAACCTCCCCTGATGTCCTGGCAATCCTCCATATAACACAGACCAGGAATTGCTCCAAGGGTGTCCTGCTGATTCCTTTTGAAATCATTTTTCACCAGGACTACTAGGTTCTTTACTCCAAAGCAGCTTCTGGCCAGCCACTAGCAGGTATTAACGCACAGGGTTATTATTGCTCAAGTGCAGGACTTGTCACTTCTCTTTGTAGGTCTTCACTAAGTTCTGATGAAACCCCTCTGGATGGCACACAAATATCTATGGTCAGGACAGGACAAATCTTCGCAGTCACTCCACAAATTCCCAGATCTGAGTCCCTGGAAAGAAAGAGCAGCAGGTCAGATTGGTAGATGGAAGACTTTGTCCCCTGCAGCAAGAAGTCTCCTGCTGCTGTCACTGCATCCTTGGAGTGCTGCTACAGAACTCAAGCTGAGCCAGGATGGTTGCTCCAGTAAAAGGAAAGCTATTGACTCGGTGAATTCATGTTCAGAACTCAGCTGAGTTTTGAGATAGGTATGCTTTATTCAGCGCGCTGGGAGGGAAGGCTACAGAACTCGGAAATCCCGCTTCCCTCCTCGCCCTACCAGAAGAATGCATCTTAAATACCCCTTCTCTAGTGGGTGTATCTTTAGCCTTTGATTGGTTCTCGGCTCAAGATCCCTCCCCACTCCCCGCCTTCTCTCCGCCCAGACATGGACGGGGCTGAATCCCTGTCCCCGCCTCCAACCCCCTGCTGCATGGTCGCTTAGCAACGGAGCCTCAGGAGACCTTGAGAACCTTGCTCTCCCCGCTTAGCTGTTGTAACTATTGTAGTGTCTACTTCATCTACTCTAATTCTACAGACTCTCTATTTTCTTTCAGCTTTGCTTTTTCTAATTCCCTAGAACCAAAATGAAACCTCCCAACTCACTATCAATTTTCAGGCACTAGGAATTCATATTCCACCTGAATACCTCTTGCTGTATTATGTCTTTCCAGTGTACTTTCAGCATTTTCAGTTACAAGAGGGTTTTTTCCCTCCCTGATATTCGGACTGAGTATGTTTTAGGAGACAACTCTGGAGAAAAGACATAGGTCACTAACAATGTTACACAACATTTTTTTTAATTAAGAAAGAGAAGAATAATAATTTTAGTGGTTTAAGATACTTTTGTACTAACTGAAAGATAGTGCTTTGTATGAGATAAATTTACTTTCCTAGTTACTTCGCTGTTATGGCTGATATTCTGCAAGTCCCGCATGATAATTCTCAGAAAAAAAGTGAACAGAAGTATATGAGGGCTAAGCAGAAGATACAGCCATATTAGGAATATGGATAGTCTGGAAATTTGGCAGAAAAGTAAAGTTCAAGCATCACTGAAGGAAAAATAGAAGGAAATAGAACTAAAAATACATTGTTAAATACTCAAAGAAATAAAAAAATCAGTGTTGCCACCCTGGAGTTCTTTGTGAGTCTAATTCCAGCTCTTTTAAAAAGAACACTAAGAATGTATGTCTTCAAAACTCTCGCTTGGCTTGCCACACAGAGTTTCTAAGTGTCACTGACATTCAAAACCGCCATGTAGACTCTTCAGATATTTGAAGCAGATCTACCAAAAATATGTCAAAATTGGGAAAAGTGTATTGAAAACTATCTGAATATCTAGGCTCAGAGACTGTTGATCAGTGGCATAAGGTCTAGTTGGAGGCCAGAGACTAGTGGCGTTTTCCAGACTTTGTACTGGACCCAACACTGTTCAACATCTTTATTAATGATCTGGGTGATATGTCAAACTGTAACTTCAGAAAGGTTATTGATTACATCAAGCTGGGAGGGGAGGCATATATACCAGTGGGTCCAGCTGCCGTTCAAGGGTTCTCAACAGGATGGAGAAATGCGCTGACAAAAACCTCAGGAAGTTCAACAAAACGTGAGAGGTCTTATAAGTAGGGAGAGACAAGGCCAGACACCAGTCTATACTGGGGCAGACCCAGCAGCTTTGCAGAATTCTGAGGGAAAGCAGATTGGCAGAGAAGGACCTAGGAGTCCTGGTAGATACCATATTGAACATGAGCTAGAGACTGGCTTCTGCCACAAGGAAAGCAAATGGTATCCTGAGCTGCATGAGGAAGGTTGCTGCCAGCAGGATGTGATACTGCCCCTCTTCTCAGCTCAGGTGAAGTCAGGTGAATACCCGGAGTATTGAGACCAGTTCTGGGCTACTCAAAACAGGAGAGGTATACAGCTTCTAGAGAGTAGCTAGCTACTAGAGAATCCAGTGAAGGGCCACAAAGATGATGACGGGATTGGGGCAGCTCTCTTATGAGGAGATACTGAGTGAACTTGGACTGGTCAGCCTGAAGAGAAAAAGGTTCAGAAGGAATCTTTATTGATATATGTGAAGTCCTAAAGGGAGGATGCAAACAAGGAAGAGACAAGCTCTTCTTGATGATGTCCAGTGACAGGACCAGAGGCAATAGGCACAGACTGAAATGCAAGAGACTCTTCTTGAGCATCTGCTTGAACACTTTTTCACTGTGAAAGTGACTGAGGACTGGTATAGGTTACCCAGGAAGGTTGTGGGATCTCTAACCCTGGATATGTTCCAAAACTGTCTGGACATCATCCTGGGTTTAGGATTTCCCTGTACCTACCACAACAATGTACAGATTTTAGCCCAAAGGCGTCACTGTTAGAAAAATATTAAATTGCTGTTATGTCAGGATTATTGAGAGCTCTTTCTCAGAGGTAATACTTGATGATTTCCTTTCCTTAATGGTGTGCATTTCACAGGATTTTACTTTGCTATTTTTCTATGTCTCTTTTCACTATAATTTTTTTTCTGGACCGTTTCATATAAAATTGCTACTGGAAAACAAAACCAAAGCTGCATAGAACTGGCAAGGATATAAAATTGTTTGTAATAAACAGCACAGAGAATATGGAATAAATTTCAAAGGAAAACCAAAATTTTTTCATTGCATGAAGCTATTAAATGTTCTCAACGGGAACAACGTATTTGGTATAAAATAGTGTGAATGTAGGAAGTCAACACAAAGAATACTAAGATCAAGAAGAAGTTGCTTTGAAATTCTATTCTACAAGCACACATATCTATGAATAAAATGCATATTTTTATTATCCTGATGCAGGTAACATATCAAAGTTCTGGCATGTTCATGTAATGGGTCTAGAATATGCAATTTGCAAGAATTTCAAATAAGAAGTGTGCAAATAAGAGACAGATTCTGAATATCAAACACATTTCAGGTTGTGGAATTCTGACGTTCAAAAAAAGCTCACTTGACCTCTGTTGATATAATTTTACCAAATGCTAGAAGAGCTTTAATTACCATTGCAACACAGGCAGTGAAGCTTTAAAGGAAATATCAAATATTAAGAACATCTGGTACATTCTGTATTTTTGGTTGCTCATTTACTATCAGTACTTAAAAATTTACTCATGTATAGATTAATTTTGCTAAGGAAGAGGCAAATAACAGGTCAACTCTGACTGTCAATAGAAATAATTTGCCATTCTTCTTTTCTTTAGTATGAAAACAGTAACCTGCAAATGATGATGCCTTTGAAGAAATACATTTTTTTTCTCCTAAGCAGGACTGTGAAGTGCCACTTAATTTGACATATCAAAAAATGGAGTTCCTACTCTTTTCAAAACAAAAAATAAATCTTAAAAAAGGAGAGAAAATTTGCTTTAAGATGATAGAACATGACGTGTTGCAACCTTAGCATGATATTTACATCATCTAAATTGATCTGTCCTAATTTAGGCGTCATGGTAGGCATTGAACAAGTTAGCAATTTAGGCACCTTTTCTAATCACTGGTGAGAGATCAGTTCCCAACTATAAACTCTAAAGGCAGTTCACCTGATCTAGTTTAGGCATTTAGCTCAGGAGAAATTAATTTTTCCTCTGGAAGGATGATTTTCTTTTCTGTTATAGTAAACCAGAAAGGACAAGCTGTTTTTTGGTAGATGAAGTAAAGCAAATAAATACCGCCCAAAGGACTTACTCAGAGCAAATACACACGCAGTTTCCAATTTGGCCAACTCTTGCATACCTTCCATCTAGAGAGTGCTGCCAGGTGGATATTTTCAGGTACTACCTACCTTCTGCATCTGCCTAAATAGGTAACCACTGTTCTGTCTTCTCCTGTGTTCTTAAAGATTCTGTTTCTATAATAGTAATTTGAGAATTGCCTGGAAAGCAGGTCATGAAATTTCAAATCTCAAGCTACTCAGAGTTGGGTAGATTTCTGGTTGGTTTTTTACTTGTTTGTTTAAAAAGCAAACAAAACCAAAAAAACAACCACAAAACTCAAACCAGAGTGGCTTGTATTTTTATTATGACAGCCCAGACATCTCATTAATGAGCTCTGTTTCAGAGTTAAGAGAACACTATAGCAGCAGTTGCTAGACTCTGCATCAGCGGGGCTGCTGCCAGCAGCAGGAATTCCTGCAGGCTCTGTGAAGAAATAAGAACAAATTTTCATGTGCTGAGATGCAACATGTGTGCACTGCTCTCTATACAAATAATTTGTTTTTTTAAAAGTAAAATGTCAAAATCTTGTTGTAAGTATATCAGAGACCATATAATCTTTTCCCATTTTTATGGCTTTTTATATTTTGAGATCTTTCTGTTCTACATTTTGAAAAATAGAAATTCCACAACAAATTTTGTTTCCTTATGCAGTCATTATGCTTCCTGTTACTCCACTCCTTACAACTTTTTTTTTAATTTTTTTTTATTTTCCAAGTTCTTTGTGACTCAGTGTCTTTCATATAGCACAGCTGACAGCAGACTAAGAGAAAACATTTCCTGGCCCTCTAAGTAACTCACATATTTTGCTTAGTTTGAGATTTGCTATCACTTTGCCCTGTTAGTTTATCCTTGAGACATGCTTCTCTCACACAATCCTTTCTTCTCAGTACATAGAATAAAATAAAACTTGGAGAGAGGCATTGAGTTTCGTGTAACATTACATACTAATGTGACATTACTTCAAGCTGGGAGGGGAGGCAGATATACCAGTGGGTCCAGCTGCCATTCAAGGGTTCTCAACAGGATGGAGAAATGCGCTGACAAAAACCTCAGGAAGTTCAACAAAACGTGAGAGGTCTTATAAGTAGGGAGAGACAAGGCCAGACACCGGTCTATACTGCGTCATTAAAAAAAAAAAACATAAAAAAAATACATAAAAACATACATAAAAAGCCCCATACTTCATGAAAAAAAAGGCAGNAAGTTTTTAATAAAAAAAAAAAAAAAAAAAAAAAGGAAAAGTTTAAAGTTTGTTCCAAAGCAGAATGAAATCCATAGTACCCTGAAGCTGGGTACTATGGATAGGGAAGGGACCTTAATTGTCATCTAATTCCATCCTGCTGTGGTATAGATATCTTCCACTAGGCCAGGTTGTTCAGGCCATCCAGCCTGGTTTCTCGTACAATGTGTGAGAAAGAGCTGCAGAACTCATGGCTAAAAAGCAACTGTGAAAATATAGCCTGTGCACAGGCTTTTAGAAGGCATTCAAGAAAAAGCTTAATTGAATGTCAACCATGTTTTTATGTACTGAGTTTCAAATTTAAGGCTGTGCTTGAGGAGTTACAGTTCATTTCAAAACAGCTGGTGCACTCACAGCTTGTTTATGAAACAACTCCTAAAGATGAATCCTGAAATGAGTGTCTAGCTGTCAAACACCGCAGAAGCCCCCAGTTCTTCCATCAACTCCGCTACTCCTGGAAGCTACATACACATCCTTAGTTTGAAAACACATACTAATCTCCATCCTGCTCTTCATCCCACTGCCATACTACTGAATCCTGCTCCTTACATGGGTCATTGCTAGTCTAGTACTACAATCGTTATACACAAATACTCCAGGAAACTTCTCAATGATCAAAGTGCATTTTTCTGGTTTTTCTATTAATTTTCTATAATTTTTCTGTTAATTATTTTATATTTCTATCATTTTTCTATTTTCCCTTCCCCTTTTTGCCTTTTATTTTTTCCTCAAGAAATAAAAGCGTAAATCTTAAGAGTTCTTTCTTAAAAAAAATAAAATTTGGAAAATTCTAAAAATCACAGTAGTTGAGAGGGGGAATATGTGCCTAGAGAGTTCAGATTCATAATATTCAAGAATCTTTGCATGCAGAATTTTATTTTAAATATATGTAAGGAAAATGTGTGCATATGTACACGTTCACAAGGAAAATATCCCCCAAAATAAGTTGCAGAAGAGTGAATATCAGCTTAGATATGGTTTATTGAATTTAATGCCATTGAAAGACCTTATTGATAATCTTTTACATCAAAAAGCTTTATGATTAAATAAGAAGTGCAGTATAAATTTTAAGAAAAGTTTGAATGGTGTACTCCAAAATTGTCAGATATTGTCAAGCTCTCAGAAGAAATACATTTTTGACAGGTTATCCATCAAACTAGATTGCATATGAAGGAGGCTCTTTGAAATACCACAATACATTTTTTCTATTAATAAAAGAATGAAAAATGAAGGACATATTTAAGAATGAGTTTTAAATTAAGAATAGCCTTTTTATTTTCAATAGTCTTTTATAAAATGAATTACCATAATATATATATATGAAAATAGTATTTCTTTGGTATTTCTTATGATCATGAAACTGCATGGGAAAATACATTAGACATTCAAGAAAAGAGAGATTGGGGTTGAATTTGAAAAATCTGTGAAGAAAACTGCACCACAAAACTATAAATCAAAGTAAAGTATTAATCAGTATGTAAAAGTCAAACAATATCTTTTCCTGAGGACTCTCATGAAAATGTAAAAGCATATATACATACAGATAAAGAACCATTTATAAAAAAAATTTTTTTCTTATTTTCTCTCACTTTGCTGGGATGATTGCAATGACAGTTTAGTGGGTCTCAATAAGAACAAGACTAGATAATGATAAAATAGATTTAGGAAAGTTTATATCTATATCTATATCATCTATATCTATATCTATCTATATATATATATATATCAGGGCATTAGGTGGCATCCAGGTCATTGTGGTTAGCTCCATCTATTATGACTGATGCTGAGGATTTTTGCACCTTGTTCTGGCGACCAGTCACTGGCCAGAGTCAAAGGCAAGATTCTTGATGCCCTAGTATCTGACTGGCAACCACTAGAATGAAAATTTACTGGCTCTGAACACCAGTAAGTAGGGAAGATCATGACTGTGGTGTGTAGAAAAAAAGTATGGCTAGAATATAGGCACTTAAGGTACAACACAGTGTGCAGAACTAATATACTCAGCAGCTAGGTACAACATCCTAATTTGATCCTGCTACCAGCTAAAGGCAATGGCTCATTCAAGCGCACCTGAAAAATACATTTAGAAAAAATTGAGATCAGAGGAATACATGAAGTTGATTACATACTGAACAGGTTTAGAAGGTTACCATAAAATATTAACTCTCACATCCAACAGTTTAGCCCCACATGACATGTAATCAGCATACTGTTCTCTTGCAGAAGCTAATCTACTCACCTTTCTAGATCATGCTTAGCAACCCATCTTCTTCAGTAGCCTCCTGTTAGCTTTGTTCTTTTCTCACTACAGCTTTTCACATTCCTGCAAAACTGACCTGTTAAAATAGCTTCTTCCAGTAGGAAAAGTCTTGTAGTGGGTCTTACTGTCATAAATTTAATTGATTAATTTTCACTCCATTGGTCTCTTGGCCAAATATATTCCTGATCTAACAAATGTGTACCTTCAGAGTCATCCTTGAAAAAGTACTTAACATATATTTATGTACTGAAATTCTACACAAATGGAGAGCATATACTGACAAAGGTAGAGATAAAAGCAGGTAACTACTCTTTTGAGTACTCTTAATGTAGGAGTGTCTGTGAATTTGCATTATCATTTCACAAAATTTAGCTAAAGGCTTGTGGACCCAATTAAAAATAGGTAAATAAAACCTTTTTCAGCAATAGATTTTTAGTCAGAGAATGGCAATTCCCAAGGGGTGACCTTAATCACCTGACAGTGATGTACTGTATCATGTTCAGTTGTTTACTTATCTGTTTCTGAAGCTGATGGATCAGATACAGGGGCTTGTTTATCATGTTCAACTCCTTGTCTATTTGACTCAGTAAAAGTTTTATCAGATTTAACATGCTATGTATTTATCAGGTGTTATGTACATTTAATGTGCAATGCAATAGATAACAATAGTGCTGTGAGGGCAGGAAATCTGTCAGTGTTTCCATTATAAACTGCATTTACCAGGGTTTATCACTGAGCCACAGCTCACTGTTAGTCAGCTCAGATGCACTTTTTCAAATAAAATCACATTTGTATTGGTATGACTTTTTTGTATTCAGAGAGTTGATCTGAAGCATGTTTATTGTTTTAGAGGCTTTGCACTTAATAGAGAAAAAATTTATTTCTACAGGCAAACAGAAGTGTTTTGTTCCACACTTTTATGCACAAAACTCATAATTAATGGATGTTACATCTATTTCTCATTTGATAGATCTTCTCCATATCTTCACTAGTGGGTAACATAGCTCTGTTAGCTTAAACATAAATAAATAAAATGTTTTTGAGATATTTCAAACTTCTACAGTAAGTGGAGTTTAAATTAAAAAAAAAAATGCTGTGTTTAAATTAGGTGTATAGGTTTTTTCACCAAAATCTATTAATGTAATAACAGTACCCTTCTGCTTGGGAGGAGGCTGTCAGAAAATTCTAACAGTGAAAGAAAAATGTTTGTGTCTGTTATCCTGTACTCCTATGTGGCAGTGACTACTTGTGATCGCTTTCTTTGGCTTCCTCAAGAAGTTACTGTTCTCACGTATTTGAACCCTGCTCCAGTAAAAACACAGATTTCTGCAGAAGTTGCCCTCTAGAGAAACCCCTGTCAAAGGACAGCATAGCCTGCTTTGTGAGTCCATGTGAGACTGACCAATTTACCCAGGCTCATCCAGAAGTAGTTGCATCCTGGACTTTTATACCAGCATAGGGCTCAGCAAGCTGTACTGATAAAGGCAAAATTTTTTCTGTAAGTGAATGGTGGTTTTGTTACATAGATATTTACATAAGGGGATTCAAAATGTCACATATACATTGAAGGAATTCAGAGAAAATATGTGTGTGTGTGTGTGTGTGTGAAATGTTGCAATTCTCATGAGTCTCACTGAATGAAATGACAGTCTAAGCTGTCACGGCTTAAGCCCAGGTGGCAACTAAGCCCCATATAGCTGCTCCCTCACTCTCCCTCAGTGGGATGGGGTAGAGAATTTGTGGTGGTTTAAGCACCACAATATTAACTAGGGGGCACTCTTAGTAATGACGAGAAGAATGACAGAATGTGACAACAGCGAAACACTTTATTTGTCTGGAGCTCAAAGAAAACACAGTTTAGGGAACCCCAGACTCAACACATAAAACAAGCACCCGGCAAAACCACAAAAAGGAAAAACCAAGAAAAAAGGAATAAGGGAACTGCTTTCAAAGGCCAGCCAAACTGGCCACAGAGAGGCAGTGGAAAAGGAAGAGCCACTTTCTCTTTCTTCTGGAATCTCTGAAAAAAA
>VXBA01003228.1:169280-203079 GCA_013399895.1 Serilophus lunatus | reverse complement strand
AGGACCACAGGAGTGCAGAGATCCACCTGTAGCCCGTGGAGGAGCCACGCCGGAGCAGGTGGATGCTGGGGAAGGCTGCAGCCCGTGGGAGACCCAAGGTGGAGCTGGGTCCTGGCAGGGGACTGTAGCCTGTGAGGAGAGGAGCCCACGCTGGAGTAGGATTCTCCTGTTAGGACTCGTGGCTCATGGGGCCCACGCTGGAGCAGCCTGTGCCTGAGGGACTGCACCCTGTGGAATGTGAGCCATGTGGCAGCTGTGGGTGAAGGGCTGCTGCCCATGGGATGGACCCTCGCCGGAGCAGTTTGTGAGAGGAACTGTATCCTGTGAGGGGTGGGACCCCATGGAATGTGGCTGGAAGGACTCTTCTCCCCAAGCAGCGGCTGAGAACAGCAGCTGATCACAGCAACACCTCCCCCCCCCACCTCGCCTTTTCCCTTGACTGCTGCAGGAGAGCAGGTTGGATGTAAGAAGGAGGGGGATGAGGGGTAAAGGGTGTCTCTTATTGTCTCTCACTCTTAGCTCTGATCTTGTTAGTAATAAATTTGACTAATATTTTTCGACGGGAAAACACCGGAACCAAGGTGGGGCCTGGCCCTGCTGGACCAAAGGAAAGACGGCTTGGCCAGGAAGAGGGCAATAAGATCCACATGAGAACGAGAAGGCTTAAAAGTGGAGGGCAACAGCCTTCCCTGGCTCTTCTTCGGATGCTCTGAATGGAACCACAGCTCCTGTCTTTCATGCTCGCCGGCCCCACAGCGTGGTTTCCACCCATTTCTCTCAGCAAGTAAGTAATCCTTCAGGGAGGTGGTTGGAGGGAGTAATTTTCACCTCTTTTTGCGTTTTTCAGAGAACTTCAAAAGCCGGGGAGTCCCTTCCAGCAGAGGGAGGGATAGAGACAGTTTTCCTACCCTTCCCCCTGTTCTTTCCGCTAGCCATCTAGCTGAAAGAGCAGTTCCCTTTCTTTTTTTATTATTTATTTTTTTTCCCCTGCATGTGGAGTGTTACTCCATGTAGTTCTGGAGTCCGCGTGTGTTATCCCTACTTCCCTAATTTAAACCCTCTGTAATAAACTGTTCACCTGCTGCAAACTCTATTCAGTTTTCCGTCACCTTTATTGAACCTGCCCCCTAGACGTTAAAAATGGTCTTAAACCACCACAGTATATCCATCATTTAACAAATAAAGAGGTCACAGGGAGGCTAATGTGTTCTGACCATACCCGGGTACATTCTTGTGGAAAATTATTTGGAGGGGAAAATTCTTGTGGAAAATTATTATTGATAAGTATCTATGACTTATCTAGACACTTAGTGGTCTTTGTTCTGTGCCTGACAGTGTTTGGCTAGTGCTGTCTGCATGTCCACAATTGCTGCATTTTTTAGTAAATACATATTTGGAAGTTCCCTAGCCTACCTGCATGCATTTAAAATACATTTACCTCCCTTCCCCAATGACTTGGGCATGAAGTTATTCAGTAGATTAGAATTTATCTGCTATGAATTGTTGTATCAATGAAAAGCTATTACCCTGGTGATCCTACAGCTATCTGTTTTGTGGAGGAAGAAGAGGACTTCAGCCTAAGGACAATGCTTAAATCCTTATAGTTCAATTCTGAGTTAGAAATTTCTACTTGCAGTGTTTGTAGGAACAGCCACTGTGCCCTCTTAGGATCTGCAAACATAGTGGAGAAAGCTGATTCCCATATTGTATCATCTTGGGGCAAAATGGAAACTTTTATTGTCTGCTTCTGGTGGAAGATTTTATCCACACTGAAAAAGCTCATTGGATCCTAGATCCTACAAAATTTTGAGTTTAACAGACAGTTTTGCTCCTCAAAGAAAACAGATGTGTAGGGAAATGTTTGTGGATTGAAAACACTTTGTGAAGGTTTTTTGTAAGTTGTATGTGGCAAGTGGAATGTAAGACCCAGAGGAGCCAAAGAAAGAATTGAACTGAAAGTGAAAGAACTGACCATGCCATATATGAAAGACTGTTTGTACAGCACAGCAGCATCTGACTAGATGGAAAAGAAGCTGATAGAGAAACTTCTCTTCAGTAGGTGCTGACATTTGAAATAGCCCTATAGTTAACGGAATTGTTCAAACTGTCCTATGCTAAAAGACTTAGTTATCAACTGTAGTCAAGAAAAATATAAACAATATGTAGACTACACTACACTTGAATAGTTGTGTTTCTAGGAAGACCTGAGCGAATCACAAATGGCACCCAATGTAGGGCAAGTCTTCGACCTAGACGTCGAGATAGATGACAGGATGGTGTATAAAGGTCTAGCTGGGAGAAATTCTGAACCACAGAGTTCAGGGGAGTGCATGTGAGGCGATTGCCAGACATCCTCAGCAAGGGAGGGTGTTCTCAGCTAGTCGAATATTTTAAATATTATGGGGAAGAAATTAACAGAAAAACAGAGAAAAGTGTTGGAAAAACTTCAAAATCTCACTAAAGAACAATAACAGACTACTTCTGAGAATAAGCTTGTAACACTTGTGTCCTGGGTCCTTGATAATATACCGAAGCTGCCAAAATACAGAACATAGCACTAAAAAACAGGGCAAGTTATCAGAACAGAACTGCTTTAAAAGGCTAGATTGGGAGATATTGCAGTTAGGAAGCATTTGTGAGTCTGTAGACAGGTTTTCCATACCTTAGTGATGGCTCAGGGCTTGCCTGAGCTCACAGTCATGGCAGTTTTGCTGACCTCTGGCCTAACTCAGATCTTCTCAAGAGCTACTGTGATGCACTAGGACTAAATGACCAATTACCTAGGAGCCATACCCAGAGGACGGATAACATGGACCAGTTGTCTACAAGTTTATGAGTTGACTAGATCTCAGCATCTTCTGTGAAATTTCCCTGTCCATTTTCTCCTTACTGTCATCAAATATTCCTCTCAAAGGCTCAAATTCCCTTGAATTCAGTCTGCAGAGTGTGATTTCTCTCCTTTAAAAGAAATCTGATACTTCTGTCAGCTTCTAACTCCCTTAGTATCCCCATTCTCCCTGTGCTTGCAATCACTGCCACACATTTCGTTTTGAGTCCTGTGCATACAGGTAAGCAGCATCCTGTCTCTCTCTGGTTCCTTATTGAGTGGTTGAGTCACATTCCTTCATTTTGGTGTCATGATATACATTGCAACTAGAAATGAATTGATGTGGGGCAGTGTCTCTAGGAATTGCTCCTCACTGATACAATATCTGTGTGTTTTGGGGAAAGAGGAGATTAATTTGTGTGCTACAGGTTCACTGCAATAATTCTTTTTGTACTCTTATCTCTTCTAGTCAAGGAGCCAGTCTGCACTTGTAGACCCAACAATATATATCTCATTTACTCTGTTTGACATGGTTCATAGTACAAATAATGCTGAACTTCATCAAAGTGAGGATGCAAGAGTTATTTGTTTGTGAGGATCAGCATGTGAAAAAAATCCCATGAATAATTTGTTATGAACAACATTACTTGACAGATATCCATTCAAAGTTTGTAATTTTCCTGCAGGCTAAAAATTAAAACAAAAGTATTTCCTGACATTTTGCAGTTGAGAGTCACAGTTGTTTAGCTCCAGTTAAATGAGAATGTCATAAGGAACTTGAACTCATATAGTGTATCGAATGGGATCTAATCCTTTAGCAATAATGGATAGTGTATTTGGGAAACTAGGTGTTTATCAGCTCTTTTATAAAATGAATTAAGCAATTAATTAAGTCTAATACAACCTGTGAAGTAGATAAGTATTAATATTCCCTTTTTCTGGGTGGAAATTGAAAGGCTTGGAGAGGTGAAGTGATTTGCCCAAGGCCATACTTGAAACAGCAGTAGAATTCAGCCTTAATAACTCCAAGAGCCTTTTAACTGCTACTTACTGCAAAAGCAGTATAAATTAATGTGTTCAGTTCTTGCACTTATGAAAAAGTAGCTAAATTTTATTTCTACTATGCAACTAACAGAGAAAGATAGGTTATCTTTTCTTGTATTAAAATATAATAACAATAGCAATATTATTGATAATAATAGAAAAATAGTGGTTATATATGTAGTCATAGTGAAAATTTTAGATAAAATCTACCTTATTCAAGTATGGGTTTGCATAACACTATAACCAGAAATGACTCTACAGTCAAGTACCCAAAGATTAACATTAATCTGACCTGATCCAGCATAAAATAGTTTGACTGTTTTTTGAGTCGGTAAAAGTAATATAACATTTTATTATAGGAATGTAGCTGTAGCTGAATTGAACATTTTGGAAAGATATGTTGATTTCATTTTTAGGATGGTATAAAGGAACACATAAACCATCAGAACTCCCCAGACACTGTCATTTTTATCTACTGGGTAAGAGATAATTCCTCTGAGGAGGCATGAACTATAGAAAGAACACTACCTTTGCAGCTGTGTTCACTGAGCTGCAATTTGCATTAACTCTGGAAGTATGCTATAGTGCTGTTGTCCAGCATTTAGGACCAATGTAAATACAGTCTATAGATTAGCCTTGGCATTTTTGCCAGGTCTTCCTCTTGGTCACTGGGGAGGTATTTTTTTAACATTTTAAGGATTTTAATTTTTTTTTTTTTCTGGCAAACTTTCTGATACTATTTTCATGCTATACAACATTATGTTCAAGCTCAGGTTTATCATTATCACAAACAAATATGACCATGCATCTGGATTTCTCAGCTTCTATCCTCTGGGTTTTTTTTCCTGTTTGTTTATTTGTTTGTAATTAATATTAGCTTATGCAGGTGTAATATGGGCCCATTTTTCTATTTATCCATATTTCAGTGCATTGGACGGCTTAGGAGTACCTTCTGGGAGACACTCAGTGGCTTTTCTTTGTCCATGTGAATTCCCAGCAGTGTCAGTTTTGCTCTTCATACATAGAGTAGTTAGTTCACACCCACTAAATTCTACACAGGCCAAAGACACTGTACCGCTTATGTATGCAATGCATGTACATGCGTTTTTCTCCAGGGAATATTGGATAGGAATAAGGTAGTGTATGGTCACCACTTCCATATCTGGAATTTGCAGCTGGCATTTAATTATTTTGTGTATAATTCAAGGGTTTGAACTTCATTTAGTCGTCACCTTGTAAATGATTGTTCTCCTATGACAATTGTCATAGAATAGTCTGTAAGACTCATCTGCCTGGGGAACAATAACTTTTCTGTTGCTATAGGCTCCCTTTGTAATCAGTCAGGAAAAATGAGACAGTTAGTCTGATAGGAAACTAAATTAATCAACTTTGGATTTTGTAAGCTTGCTTTTGCAGGTGGCTCATTTTAAGGAGACTGGGAATAATTCCTTGTAGGGGACACTTGGGCTGAACAACATTGACATAAAGTTGGAAAACAAATTAGATCCAGAGAAGTATTGGTTTGAAATCTGTATCTTGATTGTTATGAGATGAATTTTAACTTTGAAGAGGATTTTCCATTTAAGGCTTTATGTTTGCATATATGACAAAATGTGAGCTAATCAAAAGACTGAAAAGTGGTGATTTTGTCTTCTGTGTATGGCCATACCTCTCATAAAAGCAAGACTGCAAAGTTTTCTTCTTTTACCACATATTACCATATATACCACATTTACCACATTACCATATATATATATATATATATATATATATATATATTACTCAAATTACTATGTTAATTCTCTGTGTCAATAATTATTTTGACAAATGTACAACTCATTTTTGCCAAAGAGCATGGACATGCAAATAAATTAGAGATTATCTCTTCTTGTTGTATGCCGTATAGCTGTACCAAATACTTTCCACTCATACTGTTATCTCACACATAATCATATCACTGTTAAAGTCAGTTGAAATCTGAGGGCAGACAAAATGGTCATCGTACCACCACATTTCAGGAAAGATAAATGATGGTCTTAGAGTATGTAAAATTTTGTATGCATATTAGTAATTTCCAAAAGCACATCAAATCTGCCAAGATAATGTTTTATTACTTGTACTGGGTGTGTATGCACAATTTGTAAACAAAACAAGCAAAAAAATCGAAAGCAAACGAATCAAATCAAAACAAACAAACAAACCAAAAACCCAACAAACATCCTAAGCGTGGCAGGCTTAATCCATCTTTTAAGTCAAATCTAAAAAGTGATAAATTTCTATGGCTTCAGTAATTCTTTAGAATCTCTGAGTTTTATTCTGTACTTATTTTTGAGGTGTCATTCTAAAAAAATGGTTCCTAAACTTTTGTAAAGACAAGAAAGTGCTCAAAAGGGATACCAAAAAGAGCAATACAAACACTGACATTAGTTTTGTATGTCTGAATTAGTATGTGGTGTTGTACTGCTTTTAATATAATAGGGACCTAAATAGACTTTATACTATTTGGCCTGGGTTGCAATAATAATTCTCTGAGATCTCATCTGAGCTGACCCTTGTGATAGTTGGATAATTTTTTTCTCTTCGAAAAACCTCACCACAGTGCAATCACTTACTTTAGACAATTCCTTTTGTTAAGTATAAGGAAATTCAGAAGGTTTGGGAAACATTTTGTGGTATCTGTGATTAAAGATTAAACATTTAAATATGGGTTATTATCCTTAGATTTTTGTAAAGGCGTATTGCTTAAATGTATATCCCCTTACTAACTGTATAATCACTAGAAAATTAATGTCAGTATGCTGCGAAATAAAGGCTCCCACACGAATTTTTATTTTTGTAGTCAGTCATAAGTAAATTCTCTAAGCCATTTTATATGAAGATTAATAAAGTGACATTGCAATCACACTGAGTTTGTCAGTTATGGAGAAACTAATTTACAAGCTGATTATGAAGATTTAATTTTAAAATGGTGAAGTTATGCAAATAGTTTTACTGACTCCTGTGAAGTTGATCTAAATTCCAGTCTTTATCTGGTGTATGTATATACTAATAATGATGCAAAGATTTTGAAACACAACACCTTTCAAGTCACAATGAAAAATGGGGTATACTGGTATTCTAAAATTATGAATCTTATAATTTACAATCTGAAAGACTGTGATGTTAAGAGAGATGGATGATCCCCTGTCATTTTTGTCCTATGCTGTTCCATTCTTCAGTTGTTATCATGTCATCAACCTTCACTGTTGATACCTTCTCTTTTAAACTTGTGAAAATTTGACACAAAAGGCATAGCATGGAAAAAATGCATGTTGCATTTGTGTCTTTTTTTCCTTTACTACAAAGATTTGCAACATATTAACACAGTAGCCTTTGAATCATAGCCTGACTGTTCTGAAGGATGTTCTATGGAGACTTTTGAAACTTTTATGGCTCAGCTAGGACTGTAGATGTTACAGAAGAATCATGTCACAGAAATTGCAGAATAAATTCCTATGTCATATGAGTTTCCAGCTCTCTGAGATTTTTGAATATTATATAATGCATTCAATGTTCATGGAAACTACATAAACATGGCAGAAAGTTTCTTTCAACAGCTGGTCTAGATATACTCTAGATTTCTCTTATCCTTCCTAATTTTCTGTATGGTGATAACTGTGTTTAGGAGCCTACCATCCTCTGCTTATCAATTGTTGCCTACGCCAGATTCCATTCATTGCTTAGATCAACATACTATTGATAGATAACCCTTTTCATGGTCCAGTGCCATGTGCCTCTTTCCTAGTAAATGTGCATAACTAGAAAAAAAGAATACTGTAGTACAGAGTTATAAAGTTACCTGATCTCTTCTATTTGACAACAGGAATATTTGGTGATTATGGGGATGATCTAAATGTTTTTAAGTATATTCTGTATGAAGAAATGTTTCAGAAAAAATCTTTAATAAGTGATCAATAATCAATAAATTAATGTTATGGATCTTCTCAAAAGACAGCTAGCACATAATACCAGTGTAAATTTTGCTTTGACGTTTAGCTCTGGAAACACTCATTCATGCAGACTTGAAAATTACAGATCTAAGAATGCAATTTTTATATTGAGATTTCTTTCTGGAGTAGATTTTATGTTTATCACATATCAGCTGCTCTGATCCCCTGATAGTTACTACTTCTGACTTGAGAACTAAATTTAGAGTTGTCCTTAAGTGGATTGCAAAAACTTCTACTATGAGGGGCTTCTCCATAGGTGAAGTTTTCTTAACACTACTAGTTTTTCCACTTTAAGTATTGTAGAAGCATAAGCTAGGTTACATTTTATATTTCTTGATTTCTACTTAGAAATCTAGAATTCCTTTGTTCCTGAATAAATCTTTTGGAGATTCTGGAAGTGCTACTCTGTAGGCTCATTCTTTTCCAAAGGATTGCATATGAAGAAGAAAGCATGTGTAAGAAGAAAAATATTTCACCTCGCCATTTTCTTCTAAATTTTTATTAAACATCCATATACATGCCTACATGGACACAAAAGTTGAGCGTCCTTCTCCCACAGTCAATACCTATGCACTTGTGCATTACTGACTTGCTCCTCTGGCTTTGGGATGTATCTCTACTAAAGGAATGGAATTTGGGCTCTCTGGCAGTTGGCAAATAGCACCTTGATCATGATGGTGTGA
This sequence comes from Serilophus lunatus, assembly GCA_013399895.1. NCBI lineage: Eukaryota > Metazoa > Chordata > Aves > Passeriformes > Eurylaimidae > Serilophus > Serilophus lunatus. The sequence continues at coordinate 194,536 of VXBA01003228.1, read as the reverse complement.
CCTGGATCCTAATGTTTCGGAGGAAGAAGAGAATATCCTGCTCTATGCAAATGCTCAGGTGTGACCACAAGAATTTTTTTTGGAAAATAGGGGAAAAAAGCCCATGGTCCATGCTCCGGCCCAAGATCTTCCACCCTTCTTGCCAATCTCTTTCATTTGGCTTTGGTGGATGAGAATATAGGCTTGCTCCATATATCTTCTCAATCCACAGGAAACTTAAAATTTCTTTTTATCTTTCACATTGTCACATTTCCTTAGGGGCTGGATAGAAAATTTAGACAAATGCTTTGTCTAGCATGTGTGAAATCCTCCCATCTAGAGCAGTTGTGACATTCATCTCTTCAAACAGATTCTCTCTGGACTTCTTCCTGTGACCCTGAGGAAGGTTTGATAGCTCTCTCATGTCTTCTGGCTCTGAAGTTTATTCTGTTTCCTCAAGCAAATTCATCTGAAATTTCTTTTTCAGGTTTGGCAATGAAAATTCATACTTGCAACTCAGTAAGAAAATGTCTTTTTTGACTTTTGTCTTTTCTGCTGTCATTTTTTTGTTACCTGCTGAGATCTTGATGACACTGTGAGTATCTTTCCCTCCAGCTGAAGCCATTCTGTTGGTATTTCTATTCGAATAACTCTCAAGCATACTGTGCCTGAAGGATATAGATAACTACCCTAAGGCCATGTCATTGCTTTTGGAAGTAATGCCAGCTGATATAGACACTGCTTCCTGAACCTGAATTTCTTATTCTTGCTGCTGTTTTTATATTTGTCATGGTACAACCTGTGGGGTGGACAAGACTGTGTACTGAACCAGGGTTGATTATTACACAAAAAGGTTTTTATTATTATTTTTGCAATCAGTTATATCATATCTTTGAGAGGTTGCAAAGGAAGAACAGAAGACCCAGAGAAGTGAGGGACTAGGCTATTTATGAAGGACCTAGAACAGAAATTTATGCAAACACTGTACAAATGGTCACTAGCTACTTAAGTATCATTTAATATAAAAAGAATACATCTACTGATGTAACTGATGTAGAAAAAAACCCCCAAATCGCATAAATTTCACCTATCTTACAATTATATTCTTATGTGGGACAGAAAGGATACTGAAAAGGAAATGGATAAGACCATTATCAGTCTGAAGTGCTGGCATTAGCAAGCCTTATTTATTACCGGGTTCTTATAAGAACTGAAGAATTTTTGAAGAATCCTATTGCTATTAATTCTTCTGATCCTCCACATTTCACTGACCCAAGGACTGAACATCCAAAGGGAAAGGATTATCCTTTCTCTGTGTAATTTATATAAAGTAGCTTAGAATTAACTGCAGCATGAAAAGCATCTGATATCCCTAGCAACAAACTACTTATTTTGTTCATATTGACACAAAATGAAAAAAAAAGTGGAAACAACATCTTTTTTTCTCCTTGAATTAATTACTATGCTTTTAAAGTTAGTTATTAAATACTCTTTGCTTTACCTGTATGCCTCCAAGTAGAGGTGTCTGAATCTCTGTCAAAATATTCAGTTCTAATTAAGCTTTACTTTTGCCTTTAATACCACTAAATACATACACTCTCTTCCTTTACGTAACTTTCCATTACCATCACTTTTTTGCCATTAGACTTGAATATACAACATCATGGCAAGATAGGTAAACAAATCACTAATTTGGGGAATACAAGACAGCCAATCATCATCTTGAATAGGCAATACAGAATCCACATTTTGTATGCCAACAATCAAACAATTTTTTAACTAGGAATCTTAATCTTAAGACTGAAGTCTAAAATCTAGGAAATGCCTAATTGGTAACCATGTCCACTATTCTCCCTCTGAAGGATCCTTTAGCTATTTCACTCTAATCTATGAGGGGATGTATAAGCAAGCTAGCAAACTTGCTGGCAACTCTAAAGCCTTAAAAACAATCTCTCCAGAAAAATGTTTTAGTCTTAGCAAAGAACCTTATGAACACGTCATGCTGCATCATGGCATTAAAATATTTGAAGAAAGAAAGAATGTTCAGGAGAATGTTCAGATTTGGATTCGTACTTCATAATTTAGTCACATTTCTAATTTTATGATATGGTAAAGTCACAAAATATGTATTTTAGTCTTGCAAATCTATTATCTCAGTTTTCTTAAGATCCTTACTTCTTGATACTGCAGAATGTATTAATCATTGTAATGAATATCAATACTGATATTACAGGGTATCCTAAAAATCTATTACATGAAAAACTGAAGTAGAAGATAACAACTAATAAATGGTGGTTATCAAATTAAGTATTTGTTAACTAAAGTTACACACATAATTTGCATGTGAAAAAAATATTAATAGTATAAATCTCAGATCATCTAACATAAAAATTTTACATCTCTTTAAGCGTAATTCCACAGCAGCATATTATCAGTACTCAGGCAACCGGTGCTTTGTGAGAGTCCACTATCTAACACCAGGAATTGCTCCCATGTATTTGAGAGGAGTATGTTCCTTAGTTTTTTCGTTCACAACAACAAGCAAGTTAGGTCTAGCTATTAGTTAGGGAAAGGAAACCTTTCTTATGCCTTGACCAGTTCAATTAATCTGTTCCACTCTTCAGTTTCTGTCATGTTAACACAAGAGTCTTTTACAGAAATGGTACTGAAGAGTCAAAGAGAGCGCAACTAGGGAGTTAAATGTTAACCAGCTAAATGTTTTTGCATAACAGGTATTCATAACTGCACAAAAAAGTTGCAAAAAGATGCAATATGGAGACAAAATAAAAAAATAAAGTTGCGATGCTAAAGTTAAGTGGCACTTACCAGAGTTTTCTATAACTGTTCCATAAATTTTCTGTAACTCATTCTTTAAACTTGTTTGATGAATGAAGAAGTAGAAAGTTTTTGTGACCTGCTGAGGTTGCCTGGAACTTCATAACTGGAAGGTGCTCTCCTTTGCTTTCTATCCATCCTTGCTTGCCAGGCCACAACACCTGTCTGCATTTACAAGCAGTGCTGTGCCATGACAGCAGGTCCTCAGATCAAACTGGTCGGTAATAAGGAACTGACAAATGCTTTATATTTACATATGCATATTTGCTTCTGACAAACTAGTCCAGTCCAGTGGTATTAAGTCCTATTTGTGCTTTAGATGCACTCCTGAAGTGCTTCACATCCCAAGATCGTCTACAAACCAAATGAAAGTGTACTGAGTGGGCTAACGAGAAGACTTGCCACAAAAACACACCCCAAACAGAACAGTAAATTTTAAAACTCATTTAGGTAACTGACAAAGACCTATAGCCAAACCTCCCAATATCTAGTTTACTAATAACTAGTTTTACTAGTACCCCATGAAATGTAGAGATTGCAATTCCCTTCTCACAGCACTGAAAGCACCATCAATTATAATGTTACTTAACAGGACCAAGATACTGACACCAGACGTGGGTTATTAAATTATTAATAGAGCATGTCCAGACTATGATACCATGTCAAAGGAATGTAAACAATGTCTTGTGATCTGCTATGGCCCTGAATGACATGTGACCATTATTCCTTTTGTCTATTGCCTATATTAAACCCAAACAACTATGGATTATAAAAGTGTCATGACTTTGCGATAAAGGAGACTCCATTTTTGGAGTTCATTTGCCCACTGTACAGTCTTGTATATAGTCTTTCTTTCCTGGATTCTCTGGGGCAGTGTGGGCTCTGAGGCCCTATCCATCCTGTAGCAATGGTGTAACTCAGAGGGTCCCTGTCCAATGCTGCCAAATTGCCAGTCCCAGTTTTAAAGGGACACTGGCAACCAGAGGTCTCATAACTCTCTACTTTCACAATATATATCAGTCTACCCAATCACTGAAAGGGATTATTTTATTAGTAGCAAGTTAAAAGAATCATGCTATAGGATCCAGTTCCATACTCAGTTTATGATAGAGATTTGCCAAGTATACTTTTCACACTCACATTTCTTGAGATCACTCACTTGCCTTTGAACTACTGTTTCTGGGATCATTAATGACTAGACACTGACATCTACATCACCATTGCACGCTACAGATAAATATCTTCTCTACCTGGGTCTATGTGTCTGTCCTGTGGGTTCTTACTGAGGACTTCAAGGGTGTAAGAAGAGTGGGGAAATAGCACCAATCTGTAGCTTCTGATGATGGATGTAGATCTTCTGGTAGATGACAGGTAAGCAGATAAGTGCAACAGATACTAGTATTGACTTTTGGCCTTTTTTGCCAGAAGACTTCTCTGCTCTATTGTTCTCCACCAATGTCATGAAAGCTCATGACTTCTGGTGAAGAGAACTGGCAAGTTAGGTTTACAGGATTATAAATTTATACTTCATTATTAGGAAATAATAACTCTTTACAATAACAAATATAAGTATCATAACATTCAATCAAATACAAACAAAAGACAATCTGACTGTTTTCTTCAGCTAATTAATAATTAATTATTGCAAAATTGATTTGACCACGTAGGTGGTTTTGTTAGACTGTGATAATTTGTATTTCATTTCACTCTAATTTTGTCAAGATGTTTGAAAAAAAAAAAATCCCTTAATTTTTCATTACTGCCTTTGGCTTTTGTTACTATTTTACTTTAAGAATATTTCTAAAAAATATCTAGCATACTGAAAATTATAAAATGTCAATTCTCTCCCACATAACTGTTGTCTGCTTTTAGTTGACAATGACAAGAACAAAAGGTTGTAGTATGACACATTCTTAGTTCTGAACCTTCACTGTCTGTTTGAAAAAGTCAATAGGAACAGATAGCACTTGGATTCAGAGTCTGTAAGCTTCCTAATTAGTTCCAGGATTAATTTAAGATGCCAGTGATAAATTGTAAAGCCTTGCATAGTTTTCTTGCTAGAATCCAGCATGTTATTTCAAGTTCACTGAGTCATCCTGTGAACTTAAAACCACTCTGGCAAGACAGGCACAATGGCTTTTGGGTCTGCAGCCATCTGTCCTTGACTGAATCTGTATGTCATCCATAACTTGAAATTAAAACCTCCTGTGAAACGATGACTCTATTTTCATAGCATATTCATTAAGTTCCATTTAGTTAGGGAAATTAATTCAATTATATATTTACAACATTCCCTATAAGAAAGCACTTACATAGACACACACACGTTTGTTTTTATACATATTCCAATATCCGCTCACAGTATTGCAAAGAAAGTCAATAGCTTTGTTGTTGATCACAATGAATAAGTTTTCTACCTCCAAATAAAAGTTAATTCCTGTGCCAGTAAACGGTCTCTTTAAAAAATGTTTGACATTTATTTCAGCAAATGAGATCACACAAAAGGAATCAGGTGGGCAGACACAGCTGAAACCAAAATAAAAACTAAATTGTTGGAAAAGGCTGAAAAGACCCATCACATCTGCACTTTCTTAGGTAATTTTCCAGCTGAAGTATAAGGAGGGTGGTGTCAGCATTCATAGCATAGATTTGTACTTGTGCTGGTCTATTTATTTATAATATATTTCTCACAGTTTTGACGTTTCAGTTGTCATAGTTTGCCATGCTGTACGTCAAAGTAATGAAAAAACAAAATGTAAGCAAAGATAGGATATGCTATGATGCATTCTTAAAATTTCATGCCATTAGCAATTTAAATATTCCTTCTACTCCCATAAAGTATTACAAAGTAAATTAGGAAACCATTTGCTCTTTCTGATACTTTTCATGATTTGTCTCCAGTGCCTAAAGTCTGTGACTTTCCTAGGCTTTCCACATCAACAGAATGAGTGACATTTTCTTCCCAAAGCCACCTTACTACCAGAGGGCAGTTTGACAAGAAAGTAATTGCTGAATTATTCCAGTTTTGCCCTTTATGAAAAGAGATATATAGTGGAATGAACCTAGTTATAAAAGTAGTTCCAGAAATACACTATCAAAGTCCTTCACTTGGTAATTTGATTTGTGATAACCAGTGGAGGAGAAGGAATTGTCATACTTCTCTTCATTCTTTCAGCTACTTTTTTAGGTTGTATGTATGCTCCTTTTTTTAATTTACATTTACCTTTCCCCACATTTTGGTATTTTCCAGCTTACCGAAGTGTTTGCTTCAGCTTGACAATTAATGTTGTTTCCTGAACAGGTTTTTAAATTAATGAAAAAAAAAAAATTGTGAACTTCCCTGTCCCTCTCCCCATTTCTGTCATTAAAAGAATTGGTAAGAGGTTGTGGTGGTTTAAGACCACTGTTTTTTCACTAGGGGTGAGCAGAATTTGAGCAACAGGGAAACAGTTTATTCATCTAGGGCTCAACCAAAGAAAGAAAACAATTTAAGGGAACCCCAAACTTAACACAAAAATTACACCTGACAAAGCCACTCAAAAAGAGAAAAGGGGAAAAGGGAATAAACAAACTGCTTTTCAAAGGCTAGGCAGGCTGGCCAAGGAAAATCAGGGGGAAGGGAAAGCTGCTCCTCTCCTCTCTCTCTGTCTCCTTCTGATGGTAATCACTTCCAGCCCTTGAAGTCTCTGCAAAACACAAAAAATGAAAAGCACCCCCCCCAACCCAGGGACGCTATTTGGGGAAGCTTTCCACTTGCAGTTGTGCTGGCTTGGCTCTGGTGCTGATGGAGGTGGGCGGAGTCAAGCCGAGGGGCCTGGAAGTCAGGAGGAGAGGGGCCGTGCTGCTGCTCCCCAGCTCGCAGGAAGCCGAAGACAGGGAGGGCTTCTGTTTTCAGGCCTTTAGAGCCCTCTAAGTCCCGGGTGAATCTCGCTGCCTTCTTCCTGGCTTCGCCCTCTTCGGATTGGCCAGTGGTCCAGGCTCCACCCCTCATTCCAAGATCTTCGGTTCCAGCAAAATGGAGGTTCCCGCCAAAACTGCAAGCTTTTTCCTTGGAGGAGCCATGTTTTTTACCGGCCGCGAGCTGGCTGCAGCCTCCCCAGGGCACCTGCCGTCCATGGGAACCCCCCAAAAGGGGTCCTCAAGGCCAACGGGACCACAGGAGCCACCCAGAGCAGCCGCTGTGCCCACACCACTGCGCGGGGGCCGCTCCTGGGGCTTCCAGGACCGTAGGACCCCTTTCTGGGCTTTTTCATAGTGGCGTGGGGCCAGCGCGGCCGCCGGGGCACTCCTGATGTTGCTGCCCTGCACCCGCGGGCACCGGGGCACTGCCGGCAAGGGTTAGTGGGCATCCACGCCGGGGTGTGTGACCCCTGGCAGCTGCCCCTGCTGCCACCAGAGCCCACCACAGGCATGAGGGATTGGGCTGGCCGCCACCTGAGGAAGAGACAGGGAGCGCCGCCGCCCGTGCCGGATCCATGCCATGCTGGTCCACTCCTGCCCCTTCCCCTGGCGCTGCAGTCGCGCCGGCAGCCGCTGCCGCTGGCACTGCTAAACCAGCAGGGAAGGTGTGTGTGCAGCGGCACCAAGCCAACCTTGACACTGCGGCTGTGCTCTGGGCACTCTCCACACCCACGAAGAGACCTGGCCGACGCTTCCCTGCCCACCAAGAGTTGGAGAAAGCCGCCGGACCCCGCACACCCCATGCCACACTCACCCCTGTTCACTCCTCCACCACTGCCCGTCCGCATCTCCTGGTGAGCTCCTGCTAAGAAAAACTGTGGGGGGACAGCTGGGGCGACCCTGCCACCTCCCCCGAGTTAGAGAGAGACTGAGCACCCCCTCGTTTCCCCCCCCAGCCAGGCCTGAAGGGCAAGGTGCTGGAAAAAGCGAGGGAGGACTGTAGGAAGACAGCTGGGGTGACCCCCTCCTCCCTCTGAGTGAGAAACCAAGCGGTAGGGGAAAACACCAGGCAGGAACATGGGCTGCCTCAGCCCCCTCACCCCAGCCCGGGGGGCAAAAGGGGAGTGAAGAGCCTGAGCTTTTCTTTTTAAAGGAAAAAACCAGGATTTACAGAACCAGGGTTTGCAACAGAACAGGGAGCCAGCGAATAGTTTAAAACAAAACACCCCTTTCCTCTCCCCCTCCCTCCAAGACCCCCCAGGACCCTCCCTCCAGAAAAACCCAGCACCCCCCTCCCAAAATCCCAACAAAGGTTCTGTAAAGAGAAGAAAATATTTCTGATAGATGATTTACAAGCTTTATGTTCTGTTTGAATATGTGTGATAAGTGCAGTTCACTAAATTTTTAAAGGAATATACATCATTTATGTACTGAATTATGTTGTGGTGATCTACACATGCCAAATAAAGTTTTAGAAGAATTTCAATAGTGGATGAAAGTACAATAATGACCAAGGTCCTGATAATTCTTTTAATTTTAAGTGATGTAAGTAGATATTAGATCTCGAAGTTCTCCCTGTTCTTGTTCTGAAAATAAATACTATCAATCTTGAAAGATCTAAACTTTTTGATAGGAATGTATATGGGCAAGTTCTTAGTCATCCATGCCTTTATGTTAAGCTGTAACTTTTATGCAAACATATTATTTTTAAAACGTTATGAGCCATTGTGTTCCCCAAAAGAATTGTTAAAGATCAGTAAGACTCTTGTGAAGCATGTATTTTATTACTTGTATAGTACTGTTTTGTTTTCAATACTTGCATATATGAAGTATATGAAAGTTGAAACCAGCCAATTTTTTTCTAGTGCCATTTCCTCCCTCTTATGGGAAACAACATAAAATGAAATCAAATGTATCATTGAGCAGTAACATTAAAATGTCACCTATCCCTAGGAGCATATGGATCGTAACTCGTTTCATCATAAATTTCTGCCCTTAAACTTTGTCACTGGCATCATAACTTTGAGAGTTTTGTTTAAGTTTTATTATTGCTAATCTTCCATAAATTTAAAATGTCCAATCTGGAATTTTTAATCACACTTGGCTGACCTTATGAGACCGATTTCCTGGAATTTCTTACCCATAAAACGAAGCTTTATCTTTTCAGGGAGATAATTTTTTTGGTAGTGTTTTTTTTTGTTTGTTTTGTTTTTGTCTTTTTTTTTTTTTTTTAATTCAGTTTACTCAACAAGGCTCATACTTTCTTCTACAAAATCTTTCTAATTTTATGAGAGCTTTGCTGGATAGATATACAGAGGCCCATTTACAAAGGAACAAGATATCAGTTTCAGCTGACTGCATGCCATCCTTATGACTGAGAGCTGCTGCAAAGTGCTACTGTTTTTCTAAGAGATTGAAGGCGAGAAAAAACCCACAGAAATTCCTTGTGCGAAATAAGGCATGTTACAACCAAGATTTGTCTTTCCCTAATATCCCACATGAACATCATCTTACAGGCCAGCCTTGAGACACCTGTAGAGAAGTAAGAACCTTGAGCAGGTGAATCACTATTTTCTAAAATAGGGAAAAGATGAAGTCTGGTGAACAATTTTTGAAGATGCCTGATTTTCTCTGTTGAGAAAGGAAAAATTTCATTAACATAGCATGCTCTGCATAACCTTCTGAGGATCATAATATTACAGAATCACAGAATATGCTGAGTTGGAAGGGATCCACAAAGATTATCTGGCCCAACTCCTGGCCCTGAACAAGTACACTCCCAGGAGTCTCATGTGCACCAGAGTAACATCCAAACACTTCAAAAACTCCAAACACTCCAACAACTCTGTCACACTTGGTGATGTGACTACTCCCCTGGAGAGCCTGTTCCAGTGCCCAACCACCCTCTGGGTGAAGAACCTCTTTCTAATATCCGGCCTAAATCTCCCCTGACAAAACTTCAGGCCTTTCCCTCATGTCCTGTCACTGTTCACCACAGAGGAAAGATCAGTGCCTGACCCTCATCTGCCCCTCACAAGGAAACTGTAGACTGCCTCAGTCTCCTTTCCTCCAGACTGAACAGACCAAGTGACCTCAGCTGCTTCTATATGGCTTCCCCCCAAGACTCTTCACTATCTTCATTGCCCTCCATTGGATACGCTGTAATAGCTTAATAGCTTTCCTATACTGTGGCACACAAATATAACATCATGTAACTAATTTTTTAATCAACCTTTAAGCTTAGATGATCAACCAAACAAAAAAAAAAAAGAAACAAGTTTGAGGAACTGATGAAGATGTGGTTTTTATGGAAGCAGTTAAAACATATTAATTTTTCTCCTGATCAAAATTATTCCAAAAATTATTTTATTAAAAGACAGAACTGAGGATAATTTACAAATTCAAGTTTATAATTATTAGATGTCTCTGAACTTTGTAGCTGGTCATTGAAATTACAGAATATTTTTTAATTGACCAAACTATCAAAAATGACACTATTTTTATGTATTCATAGAAGTCCTCCCAAACACATTTGTCCTTGTATGAAATAAATTTTCTACAAACTTTTGTGTTGATATTTAACAAATAAAATATAAAGCAGTGTTCATACAGAAAGGCAAACATAGCTACAATATGAAGTCCATAATCTAAATTATTTTGCATACTGTTTCCCATTGTTTTTTTCCCTATCTTAAGTGACTTTTGCTGGTAAGAGCAATATGTCAGAGAAACTCTGTATCAGTACACAGACCAAATGGAACTTTATGAAAATTACTCTATTTTCCGAATAGCTAACTCATGTCTTGCTTTAATTTGTTTGACCTTCATTTTGATTGTTTCAACATGGATTCTACTGGTATAGGACGCTTAAAAATTCTTTTACTTGTAAATACATAATGAATGGCTGAGTTTTGTTGTATATGTTGAGATAATATATTAAAAATGTTTGCAAACTCCTTTGGAGCTTGTGGTTACGAGAGTCATGAAGATCATACATTTATATACTTCCAGTCCATGTTGGATTCAAATGGATTTATTTATATGTTCAAGGGCAGGATATTATAAACTTTTTTTTTGAACTTGAAGAGACCAAAAGACTAAGAAATCAATAAAGACTGATTAATAGGAGTGACAGCAATCTAGACAAAGATAATCCTCTGAAATCCTTTTAGGCTTTTGAGATATATGGAACCAGCCCTGCAAGCAAAATTTTGATCTTCATCATTCTGTTCTCTCTCCTTTTTGCAGAGTGGCACTGCATTAGTTCATAGTTTCGGACTTTTGGGACTTATTCCAATCCCTGTTCTGAGTTTTAAATTTATCAATAATAATGACAGGTTTAAGAATTTTTTTATATATGACATATGACATATACACACATATGTTTCTGCTGACCTACAAAGATTTTTTCTAACTTGCATTTGGAAAAATTAATGGAGGTGTGTTTCTGAAAATAATGAAGAAGGGAAGAGGGATCTAAACTGAAAATCAGGCTTAGAGCTTATAATGCCAGCTGTAGATTTGTTTGATTTAGTTTTACCATTTTAATTTTTTTTTTTATGCCCAGATGTGTGTGTGTTATACAATAAGAAAAGAAAGTGAGAACATCTTGGTTTTTGTCAGTTTTCAGAAGTCGTCAAATCTAAAGAATTGCAAAATGTGAAGTACTACGTTCTTGCATTTATCTTTCTACCTTAGTGGTAGTGCCTACTCTCTGCTTAAGTCTGAGCTAGTACTTTTTGCTTGCCAGACATACACATTTTTAATAGGCACAGCAAGAAAAAGGAAGGACGCAACCAACTTATTTTGCCTGGCTCCATACTGTCATCATACAGATTAACTGGAGCTTTATATCTGAAGTCTGATTTTTCTGTAGCTTAAAAAAATGCTTTCTGAACAATGCGGTGAATGTTTCTTAATTATGCATCCAGGGAGTGAAAAAATTCAAAAGAGGACTGAGGTTTTGAAGAAGAAGTATTTTTATTTTTGACCTCTATCACGAAAAGAAGCTTGCATTATTTACCAGTGCTGCAGGGCATCAGTAACCTATACATTGACGAATTATACAACATTTAATCATCTATTTCTTTTGCCTTGGCAGAATTTTCGTCTGCCTAAGCTGTATTGATGGCAGTGGGTTTGAAAACATGTATTTGCGATGGCTATTGAAGCAAAGGGAAATCTGCTTGTTTTGTTATCTTTTGGTGTAGCTTCAATATTTTCAATGTACAGCAAGGCATTTTCTCAAACATAATTGTATCTCACTATAAATATGTACACCTCTGTCTTCCTGGGAGCAGGAAATACTTTTTGTCTGTAAGCATTTATTACCAGTAGGACAAACAGGGTAGCAGGTGTATCACAGCGAGAGCTACTTTGTGTGTTCTGTTATTACTGATTAATATTTCAATTTTGTAATACAATAAAAATTAGCTTTTGCATGCTTGAGGAGAGGATCATTTAGCTGGTTTCATCAGCCAAATATTTTTCTCCTGGGTCTTGTACATGAACTTCTGCAGCACATTCTGAGAAAAGTCTGTTACGTGCAGCACAGTTTTCGGAGCACTGGCATCTAGATAGAACAAGGCTCATGATGAAGCAGTTTTTCATTTCCTAGGAGGCTCCCAAAGTAACGAATCAGTGAGTCAGCCTCATCAAAGGATATAAGCAAGGGATGTCCCCATGTAGTACACAGATAATCCATTCTGAAAGTAGAACTATATGAAGCTACTCACACTGCTGGCATATAGCTCTGTAGTATGTAGTATGTGTTCATTCAGTATTCACACGTTAACACTTTTGAAGAACTTAAGAACCTTTAATGACACTGTCTTGCACCAGTCTGTTACACAGAGGTACTCCCACACACATGAAACAGAAAAAATATGGGTAAATCTAGCGAATGGAAGCTGTTGGGCACATTTGAGCTCTCCATCAGAGACAGGAACGCTAAAATATTTTGTATGGGCAAGTATTCTTTTCCTTCAGTTACAGATGTACTCCTAGAGCTAGTCGGCTACTGTACTTTTAGAAGATATTTTATCTACTAAAAAAGGATTGCCAAAAAAAAAGAGATTCTTTGGGTTTGCATCTTTAAGTGGAATTATCTTTTTCAGGATTATACTTTCACAAAATCACAGAATGGCTGAGGCTGGAAAGGATGTCTGGAGGTCATCTGGTGCAATCTCCCTGCTCAAGCAGGGTCATCTGGTGCAGATTGCCCAAGGCGATCTCCAGATATTTTATCTTTGACAATTTGGTAAGTGAGAGGAGGAAATTACTTGAATATCTGCCTGTATTGTTTTTTATTTATTTTAGTGCTATTATTATAACATTATATGTTATATAATTTTTATAACATTATTATACTATTATAGAATATTTTTTATAAAGAAAGGAAATTATTTGTACAAGGAGCTTTTCACCTCTGAATAAATCAAATATCTAATGAAAATTGAGCTTCTGCTCTGAGTTTATAGTTATCAAATAAATCAGGGGTTAAAAATTATAGTTTCTCTGCATAGAAAACACACTGCTAATTAGATATAAGGCATTAATTCCAAAAACAAAACTACCGCACTTTTTCTCTCTCCTTTACTCTTTCTTGAATTTTATATTGTCTGCATGAAGATCTTTCTTGTTTGATGAAATTAGCTTTGCTTAATAAAATATCTATATGTGAATGCAGGAGTTGAGCTGGAACTCTAAAGTGGTGTTTGTGTTTTCATTGAACAGTGAATTAACCAGTGTTACACTTGTATTAGTTTAGTAGTCACAGGAATAGTTTCATGGTGATAGTTTCATGAGGTTCCTGTCTAGTATAAGTAAATATTGCCTGACCTTTCCTACTAATGATGCAGGAATATACAATGGATAGCACTATAAAACAGCCAGCATTTTAAAGCTACACAGGGACCACTGTTATGTTTAAAATGATGGGCTTTTTCCCTCTTCCTCTGAGGATTGTAAATTGGGAGTGGCTCAAAATAAGTCATTCAAGCTACATTAACATAAAACTAATGCAAATTAACTGCCCATAATGAAAACTGTACGAATAAATAATTGAGTGTTTGCAGTTTAAAAGTACCATGACCTTCAAAAATTATACGCGCTAAAACTCGTGCTTTTATGGGTGAAGGAAATGCTTCTCCAAACTGAAAATCTAGAATTTATGTTTGTTTCAAAATGTTCCTTTTGATCTGGAAGGTAAAAATAGTGCTTAATCCTTGCAAAAGGAAAGGAAAGTAAGTGTAATTTTACCAATCTGTTAATAGTTCGCAAAGCCAGAAGCACTTTTTCATATCTAAGGAATTATCTATCATTCCCACTTGAAATCTTGTTGCATTTATTTTTATGCATTATGATTTTCATGATCATTGACTCAGTCTTAAACAATTTGAAATGGCTCTAATATGACCCAGAAGACATTATATAGCGGGCTAGCAGATCATTGCTGTACTTTCTCTTTCAATTATTGCCTTATTTCTGATATCAAGAGCACAAGTAGATTTTACACAATGAATGCAAATTCTTTTATGGCCTGCTAATATAATTTTAATTTTCTTGGATGTTTTTCTTGGACCTCTTAAACTTTATGCCTTCTGAGTTCGTTATACTTAAAGGGAGAAATTAAAACCAGCAAAACCAAAAAAATTGAATTCAAGTATCCCATATTATGAGTGACTAACTGTAATGCTGTGGACAAATTTGGAATATTACTTCCTTCACAGGAATAATTTTTACAATATTGACATAAAACTATTCAACTAGGATATTCAGAAAATTTTGAATTCATTCTGAAATATTTTTAGAACAAGAAACTGTTTATAAGGTGTACTATTTCCAGAATAAATATATTTCTCCTATGTTTCCTCTATTTCAGCTGATATTAAAATCAGGATCTATATTACAATATTTTAACATTTGTAACACAAATTTTTTATCAGCTCAGTTATTAATTTTTTGATCTTCTGTACTGAACTCATTGTTAGATATGGAATTGTTGGGGTTTTGCGTTTGCCCTCTTGTATTTTGGATTTTTTTTTTAGTAGGTTAAATGCTGGATCAATGTTTTAAAGTTCTCTTCATTCAATCCATTCAGAAATTTACAGGTAGAATTCCTTGTATTTCTGTATTATTTTTGTATGTCTTACATTCAATGAAACTGAGTCAATCACTTGATCATTAATTCCTTTCTCCTATTATAGGACATACATATATTTCCCTTCTGCAACTGTTAGTCTTTCCATGAGTTTTACATTTATTAATCTTCATATTCTGTAACACATAGTTGCCTTCTCAGCTGTGATCAGTATTTACGATTTTGCTTTGTGATTCCTATAAGTCAGATGTTGTCATTAGTATAACCTTGGAAATGTCATAACACATTTCAAAAACAACCTTCAAAATATTTTCCTGTGTTACTTGAAATAATTTCTGAATTTAATTATACAAGTTTTATTGTCAAGTTAAATTTAGAAATGCCGCACAAAATTATAAAGTAAATAAATGTTTCCTTACTATAACTCTGGCAATACAGGCTTTTTCTAATGCATTACATTGTTAGAAATAAATATACAAGAAAAACAATAGTGACAAAAGTCCTCCACATTTTTTCCCGTTGCTTTTTACAGACTTAAGTGCACACCACTGCAGTATTTTTACACTATTTACAGATGACAACCACACAAAAATGTGTACACTTTCTAGGCATTTAATATCTGACTTCAACCTTTTATTTCCACAGAGTATTTGACCTAATAAGGAGATACTAACAGCTTTAACTTCACCTACATGTAATGAGTGACTCTACTGGAAGCAAATGACTTCTAAATTGACACTGGATGCAACCAGACTACAGTTCAGCTTTCTGAAACTGATGACTTCTACAAGAACAAGACTGATATGTTTAAGCTTTAAGTATTCCATGGAAACCACATCAAAATGTTGCAATAGAAGTGCTTTAGCACAAAGCCTTGTGTTTAATTCAGATCATTAGTACACCCTTTAGACCCCCGTGTCCTAGGTTAATAGTAACTGAAGCAAGTTATGGAATATTGCAATTACATTGTGGTACCATTTTGAATGTATATAATAATTTTGGTTCTGATAGTTATTGATTAACATGGATATATCTCAGTAATATCTAGAGTAAATGAATACTACTGGAGACAAGAAGAAACTGTAACCTGCAAGAAACAGTTCTGAGCATTTTAACACTGAAACTAAATATATATAAATTTATCCTTCTTTTAATAAGTATATTTGAGAATGCAATTGACCTGGAATATCCATTTTATATTCGTGTGTGCTTGATGCACATATACACATTATACATACACATCTATCAAAATGAGAACATGAACACTGAAACACAGACAGACGGTGTAAATTTTCTGAGAACATTCTGACCAACTAGAGTCCCATTATTACTGGAGTGTTTTGTATCTCCTAAATCCACTTTTACTACCTCTCGATTTTGGGGAGGAAGGTGCTATTGTTATTGTTGTTGTTATTATTATTATTTTAATCAAATAAAAATAGATATAAAAAGAGATCAGTTCAGAAAAATGTCTCCATATCATTAAATAAACAAATATTTTTCATGGAAACGTGGCTGAAAAAAATCTATGTGACTCTATCGGTGTTTCTGTATTGCTCTGGGCTCCCAAATAGAAGTGTTTCAAAACAAGAGCAAACTTACTAATTTTGAATGGCCTTCTGGAGACTTCACTCTCACAGTTTAGGAAAATTAAAGTCTCTAGGATAAGCAAGCCTCCTTGAATTTTCTCTGAGGCACTCTTAAAAATGTTATCTCATGACTTTAATGCAATTTATCTTTCTTTCTCATAGATACCATAGTAATGTTTTGAAATTGTATTGTGATGTGTAATCCTTCAGTGAACATTTTTTTGTTTTGTTTTGTCTGGCCATAACTGCTTCTACACCTAAATTTACTTACTGCTTCTTCGGCCCATCTTTTTCCTTGTTCCAGAGAAATCATTAGAAAATCTGGGGAATTCTGATGTCTTTTAATGTTCTTTTGAGCCATGTTCCCATGTATAATCTAACAACTTGATTCTATAAGAATTAGCAATTTTCTCTTCTGGAATCTCTAAAACAGCCCATTCAAATACAATTTCCTTTGCAACTGGTGCGCTATGAAATTACAATTATTACTGGATTTTAATGATGAATATGACATTTTCCTAAATAAATAAATATGACATTTTCCTAAATAAAGTCCTTCAAAATCCTTTCCACTGATTGTTCTGTATCTGGCACTGGCAACTGCAATAACAAAGTCACTGAAAAAGGAGCTTTAGTAGAGGAGTGATAATGACAAATGAGGAGTGATTCTAATGCCATATTCATAGAGAAAGCTTCTACTCTGAAACATCTACCCCTGTCTTCGAACCCTGCAGTTAATTTTTATCTTCTATAGTTAGAATCAACATATGATTTTTTTTTTCTTCAATAATGCTGTCTCTATATTACTCGTTTACATAATTTAATAAATCTTAGGGATGAGGTTTTACTAGTCAGCTTTTGCAAGTGTTTTTCCTTCATTCACTATAGCTAGCCAGGATTGATGAGTAGCTGGTAACTTTTAGGTACTGTAAACAGAGGTTACTTTGTTTGGGACAAATTTCAGTTGCCTATAAATGTTCCATTTCTATTCATTCTGAAGTCTGTGCTGAGTCAACTTTCCCAACAATCTTCCTTAGCTTTTTGTCGCATTCCGTCTTTGAGGGCATGGCCTGTTAAAATGCTGGGGCAAATGTGCTTGAGAACACAGTTACTAAGGGTGTCAGAAAAACCCCCCAAAAACACTTTTTGCATCCTTTATGTTTCCTTCTGCTTTTCTGATGCAAAATGCAGAATAAAACTAAAGCTCTACTTCTTTTTTTTTTTCTTTTCTTTGCAATGATTGTTTTTTTATGGAGACACTCTTTGTCAAAAATACCACATAAAAATAGACATTTCCAGCAGAAAAAAATAGAATTTTATTTATTTGATTTATAATTTTTGAAGTATTTTCTTAACGGTCACCTACCCATTGCAGGATTCTTCGCCAGATATACCTCCAAAGTACATTTTAGTTAGAGATTTGTGGACTGCATCAGAGTGGAAAGGCTGTAGTCTTCTACAGGAGACATAACGTGGTATTATGAGTACCATGAAGAGATGACACATCCTAGGAAGTCAGAGTCATTATGTAGCTTGCAATTGCATAGCTTCCATGTCATGGTGCTAAAATCTTTCGCTTTTATTGTTTTTCTCAATACCTGGGGCATGTGATGTTCTCTGGGGTGAGTTGGTCAAATAAATGGTGTTAATGTCTACTAATTTCCAATCTGGTGCTTTCTCCTTTGCAACTGAAAGAATTTTTGATTCCTAATTCTGAAGAAATGAAACATAGATAGCCATATTCATGAATATTGAAACAATTTGCAACACAGTGTGTTTAAAAATGTAACAATTTATGGTGCTTTCATAAAGTCTTTTTGAGTAAGTTTACCTCTTGTGATAGCAGATGTGCAGTGACATAATTCACTATGACTACAATCCTTGAAGTATTTAGGCTTTTGCTTCAGTATTTCTGTAAGTTGTATGCTCCCTTTTTTGGGTGGAATTCAAGAAAAAAATGACAGTGTTTGTATTTGCTCCCATATGTGCAAACGTTACACATTTGTTATTGAATTCTTAGCTTTCAGCCATTCAAAACATATAATTATGTGGTTTAGAAATGTTAATTCTCATTATATGGAAAAACATTTGTTTGAATACGGTGGGTGTCTTCCAAGGGACTAGTATTTTGGGTTAAATATCATTGGTACCTGTTGGCTTCACAGCAGTCAGAGTGCTAAAATAATAATCTAAAATGGTGGCACCAAACCCCCCAGTTAATAGTAATAGCTGTCTAAATCTTTCTATTACAGTGCCAACAAAACTGAGAATTCACTTTTAACAGGGAAAATTAAAAATGTGATTAATTCTTTTGACTGTATCCTTTTTTTTTCAGTCTTATAATTCATCTATGGGTTTTTTTAAATTGCTATTTAAGTAGAGGCTGTTTCATATATTTCTGTCAATTAATTAAGTGACTAGTCCTATCAAAGTTTATGCTATATTTAAAGTCAGTTGTCTTACTAGGTAAGCATATTGGCATCAATATATCTCATGATATATAGCTGCTTTGAATCCAAATGAAAAGTTATTAATATTCACTTATATACCACTATATATATATGTGGATATAGATGTAAATTTAGAGAACAAATATTTTGTCAAGCAATGTGGGTTTTTAAACAGCATGCAGCTGTTGCTTGCATCAAAGGTCTCATGTGGCGCACACATAATACAGAAAATACAGTAAAACTGCAAAATATTTAGACTACTAGAAAAAGCATATGAGTGTATGCCTGAACACCGGATTTTCAACTTTGCCTCATGATATCAACTACTTGCCAAAGCTGTGGACAATTCTCGAAGCCCGAAATTACATTAATATTAATATTCCTAGTATGTCTGAATTTACCTACTTAATAAAGCAGTATTAATACCTGATATTTATTGAGTATGTCTCCTCCAGAGTCTCAGAATGGTTCACATGCCTTATTACTTGTACTAATGGAAAAAACCCCAAACAAACATACATGATATCTTGATTTTGGGTGGAACATCCTACTTCTAAATAGTTTGTTTCTGATAGATCCAATTAACAAATCCATAATAAATCCATCACAAAGCAAAAGTCTTTGAAAAAGTTGTTTATGATAATTAAATATTATAGAACAAACAGGACCTAGAAATGCATAAAGGTCACCAATATTAATGTCATATACTCAAAAGGAATTCATCTCCTTTTTCTGTCTTTTAGCCTTTATACAATAGAATAGCTATAATGAAATCAATTTAGACCAGATAAAAAGTAACTTCATCTATGGTAGCTCAGATCATTAGCTGGAGAAAATGTTAATCTTTTAATTGCTTCTGTGGTTATGTATCTGACCCAAAGCAGATGAACTTGTAACAGATCCAAGTATTCCCTCTTAATTGAAGAAACTTCCCAAACTTATTGTTAGTAGTTTCATCTCTTGCGATAAATAATTTCAAAATTATTAGATGTGAGACGCACTTACAGAGATACAAGGGATCAGTCTGTCTCATCAACAGGTCCAAGTCTGAATGAGTAACACTAATTTCCTTCAGTGACTGGATCTGAGAAACAAAAATGTATGTGGTCAGCTGACATCTTCTCAGGTGAGATAAGAAAAGACTAATTCAGAACCATGGTCCTGACTTGGATTTTTTTTTTTTTTTTTTCAAATGATAGATCAAACTCTGGTCAACTCTGCATCTTTTTAGTGTGAGATGACTTTGAGAATGTTAGACAACTGTTTCAGTTTCAGAAAAGTACTCCTGAATTTGCTGAAAGAACAGTCTACAAAGTGAATTGGATCATCCTAGGGAACGTTTTAGATGTTATGTAGTGTTTACTGCAATTGATAGAATAACTGCATTTTAGCAATATCATGAAACTTCCAAAAACTAACTTTTCTTGTGTTTCCATTTTTATAATATTCTGAAGCAAAGCAAAACTAAAACTAATAGAAGTAGTAGTTACCCAAGCGTGCCTTTCCCTTCTTATGATATCCTGCTTTGCTCACCTGAGAGGAGCACTGGAATTCAGCTGGAGTAGACTCCAAACGTGTGATTCTCTTTTGCTAAAATCAGCTTACAGGAAAAATTTAAAACTACCTCCTTCTCATGCTTCCCATAATCCCTTTCCCAATATGATGACAGCTTGATTTTGACAGCCTGTTAGACTTTCTAGCACTAGAAAACCAACAGTGTTGAACAACTAGGTGACTGTGACGTGGAAACAGAGCAGAAGTCAATGAAGATTATACAATTTGATTGTTAGGTAAATGAAGATCCATGAGAACTGAAAACCATATAAATTTTATTGGCAGGCTAGAGTTAGTTAAAAATGTGACATGAAGAGTATGAAAAGGCATGGGAAAACATCTGTTATCAAGAACAAGACTAGAGCATGAACAATTATACTGATTTAATTAATGGTCTTGTGAAACATAAATGGCTAATATTAATTTCTACTTTATGTTTCATTTCCTTTCTTTGCAATATCTGAGGACTGACAGAGCAGTTCTGGGTACAATTTGTTCTTGAACAATTATTATTAAAATACCGACAGAGCTGGTTTTCCCTCCCCAAAAATGTAGCTACGTTTGCACTATACTAAAAGAAGAGAATAATCACATTAGAAGAAAAAATATAATGGACATAATTGCACTTTGAGAACTTCCTGGGTGAGTGAAGAAGGTGAAGGGTAGACACTAAGAGTGTTTTTTTATTTTGAGGAGTTTTGAGGGAATTTTATGTCATTAACATTTGTTATATGCAAATCAGTTTTATATTAACATACATTAAGTGTTCCATTATTGTATAGTACATATTTATTATGTATATTTATTATATACAGGCAATATTATTGTATGTGCATATTTAGTGGGCTATAAGAAAGTAATACTTTTAAGTTGCCATTGTAATAATACCATAAAAAATGATGAAAAAAGTGAACACTTCTCAAAATAAATAATCCTCTTCAAATTATATAATTTAGGCTCAGAAGAGATAAACTGGCATTCACAAAGACAGAATGAGACTCAGAAAAATTTCTTTCTGTAAACAAACATCATATTAATATTCTTAGAAAAAGGAAATTACTTGGTCACACTGTTCAAGGGAGAAAGGGTGTACATCTGCATGTCAATATGTGACGGACATTTCTGAAAGTCTCTTCTTGTACACATAATTTAATGTTTTGTCTTTGCTCTTACACAGTTTTCTCCTTCAAACAAATTTCAGTTTTGCTACTTAAAATGAATTGACTTGCTTTCATGAGTTATGCTATGGTCTGTATTTTAAAAGCTAAATTAATAACATTTATTAAATAGCCAGAAAATTTATAAATGGTTGTCATGTAATCATGGACAATATTAGTATCATAGTTCATTTAAAGGAGAGAGATAGGTATTTTTATAAAAAACAAACCCAAACTGCAAATAACTCTGCTTTTTGAAGATATAAACTGCTATACATGTAACAATTATTATTGTTATTCATATATGCAGTTATGGAAGCTTCTTAAGATATACCCTATAAATACCGAATACCCTACAACAAAGAGAAAAGTAACCTAAGCATGCATTAGTTGAAATTCAGCTCTCATAGTCCAGTTTATTTAAACCCAAAGGTAGGCAAATGTTAATTTTCTATCAGAGATAGTCCTGAAATTACACAGGTCTTGATTCAGTATTTATGTATTTACCTACCTTGAAATGTGTTTAAGCCTTTATTTTCTTAACTAAAACTACTTTTCATTTAATTTTATTCATTATGTCATTGTTTATTCATTATTTCATTTAAAAAAATCAAAACTCAAACCACTCAAACCCCTAATAAGTAACAGATATGAAACTTTTTATCTTTACATCATTTTCCAGATAGAGCTTGAATGATGATGACCAAATTATTTACAATGTGAGGTCAACTAAGTGAATTTGTGTCTTTACAGCAGCAAAGTATATGTTCATATCTCAAAAAATCTTTTCTATGGCCACATGAACAGAAGGATCTGGTAGCTAAACACCTCTTAACTTGTTAAGCGTGTAAAGTCACATTCATGCATCCTTAGCTTTTTAGGATTTTTTTTTTTTGACATGAGAATATGAGATGTAACTTTAAAGGAGGTCAATCATTAATTTTCACTCATCAAACTTATTCATTTTTACTGTTGTCCCAGTTTGCCTCTTCCTCTATAGGAGCACAAGCAGTGCAAAGGGGCTACAGGCCATCTATCTCTCTCTGAAGGGCATTGATGGGTCCTGGTAGAACAACTCGTTCAGTATCCATATTTGCTTGTTATTTCCAGTTATAAGAATAAATACTGTTTGTGTCCTAAACACCTGGTATGATTTCTCAAAGGATCTGCAAGGGTAGATTTAAATGTTAGGAAAACTATCAGTAGGGACTGTCCTACAGAAATACAGACTGACCAAGAGAAATGATGTGTAAATACAACTGATGCCAGGTCTGACCACATTCTATCAATATTTGGAATGATCCTATGTAGGCCATATTGATTATTCTAGAGTAGAGAGATTTGCAGTAGTGTTTTGGAAATGCCTGTGCAAAAACTTTAATAACTGATTCGTGCAATAATGCAATAAATTAAAACTTGATCTCATACTATTTTGCAACTTCCTCCTTTGTCTTCCCAAATCTCAGACTGCTCTGGAAAACCTAAGCCCTAGTGACCCTGAATGTAGAACTGTCAAGCACTCTTTAAGCTGTAAACTTAGGAAAACTTATGGCTCAAAACTGACTGAAAGCAGTCAGTGTCAAAATTGGTCTGACTGGCAACATCCAATAGAAGTTCTGCCTTCAAATTTCTACTTGTACTGCTGGATAATGAATTTTCCTTCAAAAGTGATAAACTTTGATTTCAATGAATCAGTCTTCTCCAACATAAAAACATAAGCAAATTCTATCAATAAATTTCTAAAACAACTGGGGTGCACTCATCTTGCTTTTATCTACAATGCAACTGCTGAGAAACAATGGTTTGACTAACAAATACAATACTCTTTATTTAGAAATTAAATGGGTACTTCTATACGTACCATCAGATGGGGTCTCTCAGTTCTCAAATCTTTATTAACAGCAAACCAAAGTATCCATGGGATCATAGTAGACAGAGGTGTGGATTGCCACATGGCTTGAGATGAATTCCAAAACAAATTTTATACTGAATCAGAGGTGTATCCTTAAAATAAATTTTGCTAAAACATAATACAATGTAGAGTTTTAGATGGAAATTTCAAACACTAATTTTTATCCGATAGAAATCTGGCCACTTGTACAGATAAGAGAGCCAATACACTGAATATGACTTGCTGCAAAAGCTGTGTGACTTTCAAAGGTAATATTACAAGCAAATTAGTGTAAAAATTTAGTGAAAAGGTAACAAAAACACTTGGAGGAATGGGCATGATCTCTTTTCCAGAAGTAAATAAAAGAAAGAGTGTTGACAAGACAGTGTCAGGAGTGAGTCTCACATGACCATGGCATTTCACATAAAGTCCACAATGACCAGATGTAACCACTGCTGAAACCATTCTGGACCGTGCCAAATCTTTCAACATTACCATCAACATTTTGGTTTGTAAGCCAAATTTTATTATGTCTCTTTTTCAATACTCTTTCAAAACAGAAACAGAGAATGTGAATCAATAGCTTTTCTAATTGGAAACCCCTGAACTTGTCAAAAGGAATATCCTGCTCAGTCACTATATGTCATGGTTTATAAACTTGTGATTATGATGAAAATTATGACAATAGAAAATAGCAAGACAAGAAGATGATCACTACATTCAGAACAGTAGAGGTTTGAAATATTCTTTAGAAAAGACAACTTCAGTTTCCCTCTGTGAGTATTACTTGTATAGGTAGCCATGGAATGGCATGCTATAAGATAGAAGTGTTTCTACTCCTCAGTAATACGATGCAGAACAAGTTCTCTTTCATAGCTCCTGGAAACCACATTCTTAGAACACTGATATCCCTCACCTTAGCAGTTGCCTCATTAATTTCAAGTGTCACATTGGAGGTGGTATAACAGGTAATATTTGCCCTTGCAGATTTAACAGCTTAGTAAAGAATTACATCTATATAGGCTAATGATGTGTTGAGACTACTGGTAACTGACAGCAAACATTATGTCCTTCAGTAAAGTGGAGTTCACAGGCCTTTGCAACTATAGCCACATATCAATTATCAGCGCTCTGTAATCTGATCAATGGTCTGTTATCTCCATATTTTAGCAGTCAACGCTGTGATTTTTAATTAAAGTTAGCCATTTGTGTGAAATGATTACTCTGTTCATTATCTTGACAATTTCATTACTGTATCAGGTAAAATAAAACATTTATAGGAAGAGGAAAATATATGAGCTACTGTAAGGTTCAAGGAGGTTCATCACAGCAGTTGGCTGAGGCTGTTACCATTAACATCAATGGAACAGGTCACAGTTCCTGATATGCCAGATGCCAGTTATCTCCTTTGAAATGAATTATACATGTATTCATTAAAATTCTCCAAGAACTATGGAAATATGAACATTACGAGCATTTTTACCTTGCTTGCACATTCACAATCGTGACATGCATGTGCAGTGGAGCTTAGAAGGATTTGACTATGAAAGGGTTTGCATGCACGATAATGCATCTAGGAACTCTGTTAAGAGTTCCACATGCAAAAGTTGTTTGTGTGA
Source organism: Serilophus lunatus (assembly GCA_013399895.1). Lineage (NCBI taxonomy): Eukaryota > Metazoa > Chordata > Aves > Passeriformes > Eurylaimidae > Serilophus > Serilophus lunatus. The sequence goes on along the minus strand of VXBA01003228.1, from coordinate 169,461 downwards.
CTCTAACCTCACATTAGCTGAGAGTTCAAGAGTTAAACTTTGGTCTATATTTTTTCAAAGTGTACTTGTATGTATTACTTATGAATCCCAAGGAGTCAAGAAGTGCATGCCCTGAGGAGCAGCCAAAATTTGTTCCTGTTTAGATCTAGGAGCTATAGGGGTTTGAAAGGGCAGGGGGGTA
>VXBA01003228.1:74841-168098 GCA_013399895.1 Serilophus lunatus | reverse complement strand
TTTTTTTGCTGGGTGCTTTTCTGTATTAAGTCTGGAGTTCCCTTAAACTGTTGTCTTTCTTTTGCTTGAGCTCCAGACAAATAAACTGTTTCCCTGTTGTTAATTTTGTTCAGTCTTCTTGTCACTGTTGAGCTAGCCCTTAGTTAAACAGTGGCGCTTAAACCACCACAGAGCTTACATGGGAGCACAATAAAGAAGTATAGCAGAAGAGCAGCAAAAGAGCATCTATGGGTTCATAGATGACCATCTTCATGAAATCTTATGCCATTGTGTGCATCCACCAAACTGAATTAACATCAGGCTCCTTTGGACAGGAATGATTATTATTGTTCTGATGCTGATATTTCAAGGGCAGCTGAGCTTTTAAAGATGGCCACAATAATGTCAAGTTGAAAAGAACATTGGCACTTGGCCTCTCTGTCCCCTTTGAATGCCTTGAGGCTGTTTCTGTTATACATGCTGGTTTGCTGTCCAGTTTTCAGATACCTAGACTATTGACATAGGCCATATGTTGGAGTTCAGTTGTCTTTTTTCTTAAGGATGAAAAGACAGAAAAATGACTGAAACTGAGAAGGGAAAGGATACAGACACTGTGGGTTAGGTTTATCAGCATTAGAAAATGCTATTCTTTCCACTGAAGGTTTCAACTTTACTTATCTAGAAGACATACTAATAATTTCCTTAATATTGGATGGTATTTTTCTTTGCAATTATAATAAGGTAGAAGAACATAGATTTATATTTTTCCCCACAAGAAGCAGCTTCAAAATGATTCAGTAAGCAAATTTCTTAGGAATAGTGTTTAGAGATTTTAGGGCATTAGGAAGAGAAGCAACAGCATTCCAGCTCATATTATTTCCATCTGATTTCCATTTCAAAGAGGTCCATCATTAGAGTGATTTAATTTAATCTCCAATTCTTATGCTACAAGGACTGGCTATAATTGTTTTTTTGGGAGTTCAAACACTTCAACATTCTGACTTTCTGGGTAAGTGCTCTAGTTACCTGCTGGTTGCATAGAAGATAGACTATATCATCAATTGATCTTGTAATAAAGTGTCATACCATCAATGCTAATTAGACATGATCATACCACATGTATCAGTTTTGAGCTTGTTCCAGCTCTGTGTTTCTATATCCAGGCTGTGAATCAAAATGTAGAAAAGTAGTATCTGCATATTCACACTGAGTCATTTGTCTGTGAAGAACAATTTGTTAGCTCTGGGGAATTCTTCAAGCTGCATACAAAGGAGCTCTCCCCACTCCTCACAGTTTGTTGATGTTCTAAATTTTGGAATTCTTCTTCTGGAATTATGGTTAGTCTTTTTCTAACTGAAGTGATGAATTCTCAAATAAAGAAAAATTTGTGATGTGTGGAGTGTAACCTAATCCAAGAAATCATGTACTTTAAAAACTCTTCTGTACAGTTTTGGCATTAAAACTGCAAAGCAAAAGTGGGAACTTCATGAACTGCAGTAAGCCTAACTTTTATGCTACTTTCCACGCTCTTGAGAAATTCTACGATAGCCTCCCTCTTAAAACTCATGCATGTCACAGTACACCCGAGCACTTGACAACTGTGATGTTGTTTCTCTGTACTTCTGGTTTCAATTGTAACTATCTCATTGTTGTCTTGTGTTGTGTTCACTATCCCTAAGATATTGCTTGAATTTTAATTCACTTTCCTACATGCAAGTATGGACTGACATTTGAGACTGCCTCTTGACAGTTTGCTTGCAATGGGCAGTGCAGGAGGCCATGTGTCTCCCCCCAGCAGTTCTTTTGGGTCTGCCGTTCTTTTGTGGATTATTTAGGTACCCCGCAGGTTCACAAATGTAAGTGTCTGTGTTTAGGAACGTGAACAAAGGTAGTCTTTTGGGTTTACTCGGTAAGGTCTATGTGACAGGAGTTTCAGTATTCTTGCTTCTTTCATGAAAAAATATATAAGCAAGAAAATAACAAAAAACAGCAAAGTACAGTATAACCAGACACTCCCCCAAAGGATGGGTTATTTTCTCTGCTTTGTTCACACCGATGATGGCATGTGCAAGATGGACAAGGTGTGATCAAATGCTATTCCATTATAGCTTGCAGAAAGCTGTACTGGAAATGTCTACAATACAGATACAGGATGTATCACCAAAAGTAAAAACTGCTTATCTCCAAAAACTTTTTTGTTTTAGCAGGCAGAAACTTTTTTCAATTTTAGCAATGACACTAGGAATGCCATTTGGATGTAGAAAATCTTGTAAAATAATAATAATTCCACGAATAGGTTTCCATAAAGAACACATGTCACTGAGATTTTGTCAGAAAGAAAATAAACAATTCATAAGGGGAATGTTTTATTTTTTTTTCCAGAGGAAAATTAGAATGTGAAGCTCTCTATTCCATATCTGTATAGTAAGGACTCATAATTTTTATTGACCAGAATGAAAATATTATCATGGCTTAACAATATTACAGAAATGTAAATGGGAAAGAAACAACAAAACACCCAGACCCTAAACCCCAAAGAAAACTACAAGGCAGCAAAGACAAACCAACTGAAAACAGATATGAACTTACTATTGGAAACTTCTAAATATAATTTGCATTTTAGAAACAGAGGAAAAACAAAGAAACAGCATAAAGCTGGTTAATAGGAAATTCCATATTTATTATTTAGCATTCCTATTTTCCTATAACTAAAAATCTGGGAGCACCGTAGATGTACAAACATATATTAAAGCTCAATTAAATTTACACTTCTCCAGTACTAAGCAGTTTTGAGAGAAACAAAACCTGTAATGGTAGACATTATGACCCTTGTGGAGGAAGAGGTGATGGGAACGAAAATAAAACCAAGAAAGCAAACACACGGAGCCTAAACCTCAGTCATTTTGTCATGGCTGGATTGTCCTTACTTTCTGAGGGCTTGCACTGAATACTGGAAGAGGCTTCTCTCAATTGCAGATATAGGAAATAGGAATCATTAAATTTCTAAAGTCTCTCAGTATTGGATCTGCAGCTTTCTTCCCTCCCCAAAAAACTACTGAAGAGGTAAATGCAGACGGGGAACAATCAGTACCAGAATTTACCCAAACACAGTGCAAATAAAGACATTCATATAATTCAATGCATGGCTGTGTTTTGTGCCTGTATTTTTGCACCTTTACGCAGGGGCTTGCTAAGGTGAGCTGTTGCTCTCCTTTTCATGATTGTCTATCGCTTAGCCAGAGGCTGAAAGAAATCAGGACATTTCAGGATTGTGGATTATATTTTATCTTTTTAAACAGGACGGAAACCAGTAGGTCTGTGGAACACTGTTGCTGAGTGTACTGAAGGGCAGAAACAAGCAGATCTGTGGAAAAGACTGATGTTTTAAGATATAAATGAGAATTCAAATATCAACTTTATGATGTACTGAAAAAATTCTCCACATATTCCTGATTTCACCATTTAAAAGCATGTTCTGAAATGGCTATAGAATTTATATATTTAGTTTGCAAATTTTATAGTCTCTGTACATTTTGCAATGGACAATCGGTTCCATCATAAAGCTATTGAATTTAGCCTGTCAGATCGGTATTTTTTACACTCCTCAATGACCCAAAGAGTGAATGAACATGAAATCTACACAGTACTTACTCACTGACCTTTATTTTTATAGATCTTTTGTCATCCTGAGGAACACTGTGCTTCTGTAGGATTATGTTGCACTTCTGAGAATATTTGACGTGTAAGTAAAAATATGCAATTAATATACTTCTTTGATAACTTGATGTGATAAGATATTAACAGCGAAAGATTATCAAGAACTACCTTGACATATTAAGTAGCTTGAAAAAGTTGTATGGAGTTGAAGTCTTGGGGAAAATTTTTTTTTTTTTTTTGCATGTATGCTGAAGGCCTCATATTATGCAAGCATAGATACAACACAAAACAAATGAGGATCTGTTCAGAAAGAACATGTCTCAAAATCAGAAGAGTTTTTTCATTATGTTGCTTTTAAAAACATAGTAAAGAAATAATGAGAAATAATGAGAATTTCAACTTTCTAGCCATTAAGAGACACTATGACTTGATGTCACTGGATAGTGATGTGTGCTGCAAACACATTGGTGAATTTGATGCCAAAATATCTATGAATATATACTGAAATGTTATTGCAAAATGGGTCTCCAATGAACCTTAAAGAGTTGGCTGGAAGTTTAATCAGCTGAACTTTTGAATTTCAGACAGTATCTGTCACATTAAAAGGAACTTTAATATCTGTAAATTTTCTAAACTGCCCTTCATATCTCAATGTCTTTTTGGATGAAGTGTCTAGCTACTTGACTCCAAATAGAATTCAAATGTTTGTACACAAGTTCCATTCCAGGAAAAATTAGCTATTAACTATATGGCATCCAAAGTTGGGTTTTAAAAGCTGTGTATCATATTTGTTAAATGAAAAGACAAAATATGATGGTAAATAAAGTTGCAGAGATGCACCATATACATTTGGAATAACATGTGGAAAATTGTGTAAATAATTAGCCAAATAGAAAAAAAGCAAGGAGAAATCTACTAACACATTCAAAGTTCTTTATCAATACCATCTCACGTATTCAGAAACTACGAGTGGTCAAAGCTTGTCCTGATGTTTCAGGTAAAGGCAGACACTACTTTCATCCCTGTATATAGCAGCACCATGCTAGGGCATTTTTATAAAGCACTTCTATAACAGCGGATTATACATCTGGACAATGTGTCATTTCAGATAAAACCCAACTGAGCTTACAAAAAACTGATAAGATTTTAACCTGAACTATATATTAGTCTTAGAAAGATAGACAAATTATTGCATTTGATAAACACTACATCTTTGTATAGAAGTAGTTTAAGGGAGAAAGCAAGAAATTACTCCATAAGAAGAGTATTGAAAGGAAATTATATCTTTCCAACTTCTATGAGTAATTCAGAAACTGGCATTTATATGTAGCCTTGTACACAGGGAGATAAACATCCGTGTGAGGAGGCACAGGCTTGCAGTAGGGATTGAGAGCATCCGGCCTTCTGGGACCTCCTGTTGGCAAAGAACAGCTGAGGAAGCATGAGTCTGAAACTCAATCTAAGGATTCCAGGGATTTGCCTTTGTCAAACTGGGATTTAGAATTGGGTTTTGTTATTATGTGTTTTATTTAGTTTTGTTTTCCCTGTGTGTATGACAGATCTCAAAGAAGGGAATTCATCTCCTGCCTCAGGCTTTCATAACAGATGCTCTCTTTGACACCCCCCCCTTTCCATTCTCATACTGAGCCGTGAGGGACAGCTTTTTTTTTCTGAGTTTATCGTTGTCCATTAAGAAAATGCCCAGTGAAAGTTCAAATGGGCTAATATTTTTGTCTTATTGTGAACAACCACTTTATATTTTAAATTTTCTAACCTTAGTGACATGACTATTGCTGAGCAAGCTACGCAGTTTCTTGCAGGATGATCTCTGAAGGTTGAATTCTGAATCCACTGCGCTTATCACAGTCCAGACCAGACTGATCTCTGCAGTGCAGAGTGTAGCTGCAAGTATCAGGGCTCTGAAGGTATGAATAAGACTCACTGCCCTTGTTCTACTATATATAAATTATGATGCAAACTGTGAGTGAAAACTCGCATCTGAAGATGGAAGCTTGAGGAATCTAGAAACCTTTGTATTTTAAAATGACATCAAATGAGCTGATTAGGACTCATGTCTTCTTAAAACATGAGCTGGATGTTCAGTGCTCAGAGACAGAATAATGAGACTTGTTTCACAGATTATCTAGCCAAAGAATTGTTCAGCAGCACATTTCCTTAAGCTCTGTTTTCTAAAAACAAATCCTCTGCTTTATTCTCAGTTTTCACACCAACATACATATCTACAGATATTGCTATTACCAAGATGAGTACATCTATGTTAAATATGCACAGAATAGCAAATATAAAAGTGATCACTTTAGATTCTGTCCTGTTGTCTAAAGTAAGTTGTTAAACTGCTTCTTCAGTCTTGGAAAAACCATATACATAAATTAAAACTGATGGCTTGATTTTCTTTCTCCCTGGATTTATTGGCACTTGATAAAAGTTAAAATATTCTGTATTGCTTTCTGTTAGCAAATGACTTCATTTTTTGCTTACAATTTCAGCTACAGAACGAAAATAGTTTTGTAAAAAAGTTTCATGCTTTTAATTCACTATATAATCAGAGAATTAAAAAAAAAATTAAAAGCAGCAGAATCTCAATCCATTCATGATATGAATCTTCTGTGGGAAATGCTAATTTCTATCACTTCCTAAATGAATTATCTAAGGTGATTGTGATACTCCAGTAGTTGCCCTCATTGAATGTTAACGTAACTACCATCTTCTCACCAGCTGTCTTGTCTTCCTCTGAATCAAATCAAAATATGTTCTTCCATGAGCAACATAGAATGGTTTGGGGTTTGGGTTGGAAGGGACCTTAAAAACCACGTAGTTCCAATTCCATTTAGTTCCAACCATTGAACACAAGCAGTAAATAACATAGGGAAAGAAAAAAAAAAGTACTTTTTAAAGAATTTTGTAGCTGGTTATTGAAACAGCAAAAAGAGAAAAATAATTATTTTAGAAATTAATGAGAAAAACATTGCTGATATAAATGAAAGAATAAAGCATAAATAACAGAATTATTCCAGCACTGTATTTACATAGTAGCATAATGCAGACTTTAAGGTGGAAAAATAATTTCATGAAGATGATTAAAATATTCAGAGGAGTAATTTATTTTACAATTCATTTAGGATCTGCTTCTTGATATAATTTTGAATAATGTAATGAATTATTGCAATAGCTTATCTTGATATCAGAATTTCAATATAGAAGAAAAAGAAAGTGAGAGAGATAATATTTCGAATGAGAGTCTTTCTTGATGGAAAAATAATGCAGATTAATTTTTTGCCAGTAACTATTTTCTGAAAGTGAAAACATGGCTGAAGATTAACTTTGATGGCAATTTTCTATGTCCACAATTGTTTAGGAATATACTTCATTTTTCTAATCATATATACTACTTTTCTATATGACTATAATTTTTCTCTTTTTTTTTTTTTGTGATAAATTTAAATCTGCAAGGTGTTGAAATCTTAGAAAATTATTTTAATTTTAAAGAGTTAATGTAAATTCCTGTCTTTAGAATTGACAATGGTTGTTTTAATACCTTACAATTGCAGAATTTAAGTAATATGTTATCCACTGTCTATTAGATTGTATCTTTTACATTATTAATCATTTAGGATTACCTTATTTGCCCACTGTAGTGACTAATAAGTGGGATAGAGGTGCTAAACATTTTTAATGGCTGACCTTTTTAATGCTTTTCTTTGTAAGGTAATGTTCAAAATATATGCTCCTTATTTTTGTTGTTTTGAAGATATTAATTTATAAAATATTTTAAGAAGGAAAATAGTTAGGATTTTATTTTTTTTCCAAACAATTTAACTGGACAGATACAGCATTATTTTTTTCAAGAATTTCTTTTGAACTAGACAACTCCAAGTTATGTTTTAGGCTTTGCTGTATTCAACTTGAACATATTCATAGGTCATAACTTATTCCAGTAATAATTATTGGATTTAACATTTACCTTTTTAGTGTTTATCTTTCAAATATCAATGAGAGAAATTGAAAATAATGTTTTGTTTAAATAATGCTTTGTTTACATACATAGTGAGGATCTCCCTTTTAGTGTGGAAATTGTCTTGTTTCTATTGTTACAACGTAATCTTGTTTTCTGACTTAGGCTGTGTCATCCCTAGACACTTCAGCCATTTCTGAGGTATAGGAGGTGAGATGACAGTAAGCTAAGATTTGAGAAAATAAGAATATTGATACATTTATTGAGGCTATTGACTATTGATGCAATTACATTACTTCAACTACCTGACAGACAAGACCAGTCTACAAGAAGGAAAAAGGACTCACAAATGATAAGCTAGACATCTTTTTTACAATCTATTTGGTAATATCTTTACCATACCCGAAAAATACACCCCCACACTCACATCCTCCTCCAAAGGCTCAACTTTCTTATTATCTTTGATCAGCAGAACGACTGCAAAGGATTTTGTAACACTTGAAATCTATGAGTGTGGTTTGTTAGGTTTTTGGAGACGCAATGAAATCAAACATGTTTGACAGGATGCCAACAGTGATGGTGTAAGTCCATCAACAGCCCGCCTGCAAGTGAGCTGCCTTCTAGGTTTGCTAGCTAGCTAAAGCAAACCACGGCTTTAACTTAAACAACTCAAAGTTGTGAGAGACCACATGGTCTAATGAAATATTTCTTTAGAAATAAGAGACTCTTTCTTATCATTAAATATTCCATCAATTTTTCTTCCAAATATAAATTGATGTGCTAATAACACTATTTTCTTAAATATTTGAGGAATGCTCAAGATATTAATGCTATACTGGCTCTGTCCATTTATTACTTAAGAGAGAGAAAGATGACTAATGACTGGAGAGACAAGACACCACCATGTGGAAGAGGAGTTGCTTAAAGGTAGAACTTTAGTGAATTGAGGAGATTAAAGAAGTAAAAGAAGCAGAAGAACACATCATGGGAGAAAAGAAGAAAGTGTAGAGCAAAGAAGTGATGTAAATTTGAAAGAGAAAGAATGATAGGGAAAGCGATAACCCTTTTTAAACAAAGAAGTAAAGCTTTCTTTTAGAAAAGTTCATTTTTATATTGTGCAATTAGCTCTTAACTTCTATAACAATATTCTGTTGATTTCAAATGTGTCAGATGCTGTAACAATGTTCCTCAAAAAAGCTATCTGATGGGGGAGGTGGGATGTGTATGTGTGTTGTTAGGTATCAATATAGTCACTTTGCCTCCTAGACAGTGAAGAATTACTGTGTTTATTTGGACTCTGGAAACATACCCAGAGTCAGCAAATTCATACTGAGGTCAAAGTGAACTAGAATTCTGTTAAAATTACGAAAAGTTTTAAATGCACACTTTGGATCATTTCTATTTAGGATGTGGTAAGTTAACCTATTTTTGCTTTATTTTGTAATACTTCACCTAAATTGTGTTTAACACACGATTTAGAAAGATTGTGTTTAAAGAGTTTGGTAAGCAGAGCCCTCCTTACCAAGGTGACATATGCCATAATGTCTAGTAGGTGATCTTTGTCCAGAGCACATATGTTGGATACATATGGATACCAGTAACCTGCAAGATGTCATTAAAAATACTTTTGAGAACTTTACCCTAAAAATTCATAAATATTGATGACTTTGGACCTACAAACGAGCTATATCTTTAAGTGCAGTAGTAGTACTAGTAATACTAATATCAATACTAATACCTTTTTAAAGTTTCCAAACCACAATTTAATTTTCTTGTCTTAATCTTGTATGGCATTATGAAATTGAACTTTTTCATCATGTTTACACCTGCAATCCCTAATGCATTACCAGGTGTGAGATTTATGAGTGGAGCACATGAGACCTGCCACAGTTAATCATATTTGTAACCTTTCAGATACACAGCAGAATTTTTCTTGCTGTGAAACATGCTTTACCTTTTAGTGTCTGCTGAGCATAGCACTAACTCGAGAGTGTAATTTTTTTCTTATGTATTTCAACTTCAGTCATCAAATTATTACTCCTCTTTCATATTTTTCTATCAAAGAACTATTTGTATTTCAAGGAAATACTGAAGTAGTCAGAGAGTGCTAAGCATATATTAACCTTTTCTGGAATGAAAGAAACATATAAATAAATGTGAATGAGGTGGTGCTTTTTCTATCATGCATCATAATATTTACAGATAATTTATATCATATTACTTTTAGAATAAGAGAGAATTTAGGAACATTAGTCTAAATTATATTTATCATTCTTATAGAAGTTTAGAATATGTATGTTTAAACAAAGCTTACAATCATAGAATGGTTTGGAAGGGACTTTAAAAATCATGTAGTTCCAACCATCCTTTCATGGGTAGGGACACCTTACAGTATGGCACAGTACAGTACGGCACAGTACAGTACGGCACAGTATGGTGTTGCTCAAGACCATCCAACCTGGTCTTGGACACTTCCAGGGATGGAAAATCCACAACTTCTCTGGGCAACCAGTTGCAGTGCCTCACCAACCTTACAGTAAAGAATTTCTTCCTTATTTTTAATCTAAATCTCCCCTTGTTCAATTTAAAGCCTTTCTCCCTCGTCCTGTCACTACATGCCATTGTAAAAAGCTCCTCTGCAGCTTTTTTGTAGTCCCCTTTAGGTACTGGATGGCTGACCTAAAGTCTCTCCAGAGCATTCTCTTCTCCAGACAAACAGTCCCAATTGTCTCTGTCTTCCTATGAGAAGTGCTTCAGTTCTCTGATTGTCTTAATGAGCCTCCTCTGGCCTTTTTCCAGCAAGTATATACCTTCTTCTGTTGGGGGCACCAGAGCTGGATGCAATATTCTAGGTAGGGTTTCATGACAGCAGAGTGGAGGGAGAAGAATCATCTCCATGGACTTTTTGGCCACATTTCTTTTGATGCAGCCCAGAATGTGTTTGGCTTTCTGGGCTGTGAGTGCACATTGCCAACTTATGTTGGACCTTTTATCAGCCAACATGCCAAAGTCCTTCTTCTCAGGGCTGATCTCAATCCATTCTCTGCCCAGCCTATATTTGTGCTCCGGATTGTCCTGACCCAGGGCATTCATTGAACTTCATAAGGTTTTCATGAGCCCATCTTTCAAGCCTGTCAAGGTACCTCTGGATGGCATCCCTTCCCTCCAGTGTGTCAACCATACCACACATTTTGGTGTTACTGACAAACTGGCTGAGGGTGCACTCACCCTCATCCCACTGTCCATGTCACTGACAAAGATGTTAAACGCTGTGGGTCCAGATACCGCACCCTGAATAATGATACTTATCACAATGCTGCATATGGATTTCAAGTTGTTGACTGTAAGTGCGGTCATCCAGCTCATTCCTTATTGACTGTGTGGTCTATCTGTCAAATCCATTCCCCTCTCCTGGTTAGAGACAAGGGTGTCATGCAGAACAGTGTCAATACTTTGTACATATAGAGGATGTAAGTTGCTCTTCCTTTGTACACCAACACTGTAACCACAGTGTAGAAAACTATAAAATTTATGATTCAGGATTTTTGCCCTTAGCAAAGCCATTTTGACTGTCAACAATGATCTTTTTATCTGTGTGCTGTAGCATGGTTTCCAGGATCATGTTCTCCACGATCTTGCCACTGAGGAGAGACACTGAGGTGAGACTGACTGTCCCCTACTTTTCCAGGTCCTCCTTTCTTTCCCTTTTTGAAATGATGGTTATATCTCCCCTTTTCTGCTTTAACCAGACTGCTATGACTTCTCAAATATGTTGGATACTGGTTTAGTCACTTCATTCACTGGTTTCCTCATCGCCCACAGATACATCTCATCATGTCCCATGGGCTTGTGTACCTCCAGCTTCTTTGGATGTTCTTGAACCAGAACTTTTCCTCCAGTGGGTGGTAAAAAAAGGAAGCAATAATAAGTGAGTTTCTTCTTACTTATTTGCTGTTACAGGAAGAATTTGCTCAAAAAAATGAAAATCAAGTTATTACTTTTGTAACTTACTATATCTGGCTCTGCTACTATTAACAAAAGGACAAAGTCTTTTCATTGACTTCACGGTGCAGGCTTCAATGACTTTCCACAGTTTGTTTTGGTTCAAGTTGATTTTAGCTTGATTTAGTGTGCAACTGTTGTCACCTAAATTAGTTTTAGTTTTTGTTTATCTTTGTGTAGTACTCTAATGCAACTCCTCCTGCTAATTAATAGATTGTGATTAGAAGTAGTTATTCTGAGGAGAATGAAAATGTGGTGTAGCCCTACATGGTGAAGAGTAATCATCATATTCAACTGCTAAAATTGATATAACTGATGAGTTTTAACAGTGGAGTGTATGAAAGACAAGGTCCTAACTGCACTAGGACATGCTTAGAAGAACAAACACTCCACGGGACTAGGAGATTTTATCTCAGGGACAACATGACATGAAGACCCAACCTAAGCAGGCTCTCACTGACTGGGAAGATGCCATAAAAATGACTAAGTGAGAGGAGATTTTTTCCCTAATAAACCAGTCACACAACCCTGACCAGAAAGGCAACTGCCAAGAATCCACTATAAAACCACTCCTTCTGCACAGGACATATGTTTAGAACTATGAAAATTTTTTTGGCTAACAAAATTAATTCTGAGTACAAAATATATATATATCTCTACTAAATATTGTCTATTATCTATCAGAAATATATATTTAGAATAGGAAAATCTATAGAAAGAAAATCACAAAAAGTATTCTAAATATATTGGTAAATGCTATGTATCATTGACTGTATTCTGGTTTTAAGTTAATTATTTTTTAAAAGAGTGAATAAAAAGAACACCTGTCTTTAATTAAATGAATAGCACAAACTGTATTTTATGAAATGAATTCTATCATAAATGCACTGCAATAACATTTGAAATCACCTTTATACTTCTAGATACTGTGATTAATATCAATACTTATCTTTATTAGTGTATGTTCCCAACATTTGTTTTACATCGTTGATCCAATTATAAAAAAATATTTATTTATATGCAATATAAAATTTTATATTAATCTTATTTAAACCTTGTTTTTTTAAAATCTTGACTTTTTTACTCTTGTATTCTTGTTTAAAGTTCACCGTCCACACACCTTCTGGGAGTTAAAGTCTGTGTCCTCTATTCTTATCTATCAGATTTTATATAGACACCATGTCTGAATGTTCCATAATGTCTAAAGCCCATAAGTACTTAACAAATTTTTCATTATTTTCATTCCTTATTTGCCTCAATTTCTAAGTCTGAGTAGAACCTGAAACTTGTCTCATGTTATTAAAGCTGAGAAGTTTCAGAGCTGTATTATGTATAAGTTTTAGCAAGATTCATGAAGCATGCATTCCTTCATCTGCTGCCTCTGAGGAACCCAGAATGCATCTGATCGTATCTACCAGATGGCTTGGCCTTTATGAAACACAGCAATGACAACTACTTTCAGTAAAACACAGACAGGAAAATGCAGCATTCTACCCTCTGCATACTACCCTGCAAGTCAGAATTCTTACAAAGTATGGAAAAACTGGATCCAGCGCCCTTCACAGCCACTCTTCTATCTTCTGTGTCTTAACCATCAGGATATAGATTAATCTCCAATATGAAAAAAAATGTATATAACAATGCCAACAAAAGAGGCAAAATGAAAATAGCTTTTAAGTTGATGCAAAACACTCACCTGGAATGCAGGAGAATTAATTATTTTTTTGCTTGAAAAATTATCACCGTTAAGCCATCAGACTGTGAGCATATATATATCACTAGAAGTCATGCTTCATCATAGTGTTTACAGAAATTCCACCAAAGTGAGCAACTCTCACTCATTCCTTCTCTTAATTCATTTGTCTTTGATTCCTTTGATTCATTTGAATAGCATCAACTGAGTGATACTCTATTACTTATTAACAGTAAGTATTACCTCCTTCTAAAGTAATATAGAAGGAGCTCTCTTGCCACATAAACGTCCCACAGAGCTTTATATTATTAATTTATTATTGAAATAAATAGGAATTTAGGAGTTGAAATACAATTGAGAATCTAAATGCATTTAGATTTGGAAATATCCACAAAGATAGGAATTGAAATACATAGTCTGCAGCTATTAAATTGCAAGAGTATTCACAGCATTCGGACTACCATTCAGCACTTTGTGCTGGTTTTGGCTAGAGTAGAATTAATTTTCTTCACAGTGACTAGTATGGGACTATGTTTTATATTTTTGTGAATATAGGGTTGAAAGTATAGCGATTCTTTTTTTATTGCTGAGCAGTTTTTACATAGAGACAAAGCCTTTTTTTCTTTTTGTACAGACACAATGGTAAGGGAGCTGGGGATACATGGGAGGCTGAGAGGAAATAAAGCTGGGAAAGGTGACCCAAACTGACAAAAGGATACTCCATACCACACGAAATCATGTTTAGTATACAAAGTGAGAGGAAGCAGGAGGAAGGGAGGATGTTGGGAGTGATGGTGCTTGTGTTCTCAGGCAACCATTACACGTGATGGTGCCCTGCTTTTCTGATGACGGCTGAACACCTACCTGCCCATGGGAAGCAGTGAATGAATTCCTTGTTTATTTTTGCTTGAGTGTGTGTTTTTTCTTTCCCTATGAAACTGTCTTTATTGCAACACACGTTCTAGCTTTTATACTTCCAATTTTCTTCCTGATCCCCCTGGTGTGGAAGTGAGTAAGTGTCTGCATGGTACTTGGCTGCTGGCTGCAGTTAAACCATGACGTACCCTGAAGAGGGATATTTATAGAATCGTAGAGTGATTTAGTTTGGAATAGACCTTTAAGACCACTGAGTCCAATCATTTTACAAGTCCACAATTAAATCATGTCCCTAAGTGCCACATTTATACATCTTTTAAATATCTCCAGGGATGGTGACTCAAACACTTACTTGAGCAGCCTGTTCTATGCTACTTCTGTGAAGAAATTTTTCTTACGACCAACGATAAATGATGGAAGGGGGGGTCAGTGTACACTTTCACCAGATCCCTTAGTATCCTTGGGTGGATCCCATCCAGAATGATAGATTTGTGTGTGTCTAAGTGGTGTAGCAGGTCACTTACCATTTCTCCTTGGATTATGAGGGTTTCATTCTTCTCCCCATCCCTGTCTTTAGCTCAAGGGGGTAGGTACTTAGAGAAAAACTGGTTTTACTATTGAAGTCTGAGTCAACGAAGGTATTAAGTACCCTTGCATTTTTGCCTTTTGTCCTCACCTAGAGAGTGGGTCCTGGCGGTACCTCTGGTCCTGTGTAGTATGACTCAGTACTCTGCAGGAGCAGTGCTGTAGGATGTATGTCTGCTCATGACGTTAGCCATGGAACAGTGAAACGCATCAGGCAAGTGCCTTGTACACTCAGGTGTCCCCATGGATGGGAATGCCACAGGAATGTTTTTATCATCGAAGTAGAATGTGTTTAACTTGAAGAGGTATCAGCAAGTTAACAAGGCTCATCACAGAATACTCATTATCCTGGTAACGAGTAAAAATCTGCTTGTTTGCTAAAAAACAGACAGAACAGTGTTTCGATAACTACATTTCCAGAATGTATTGTCTGCCTTTAGCTACTAGAAACAAGGGGATACTAACACCAGTCAGTCTCCAAAAGGTTTGTCTGTGATTGTCTTGCATTCAATGTTTGATTTGGAAGCATAAGCATGCTCTGAGATCATTTACAGAGCTAAATATTTTTTGAGAAGAAATACACTGCCCAAAAGCCTTGTTGGAAGCTCAGTAGGTGTAAGTTAGCACTCCCCATGTCTCAGTAGCCACAGGCCTTTGCAGCTTTTCACATATCAGCTGGTGGAAATGTAGAATCCTGTGGAGTTAATTGGCAGCTCAGCAGGGTTTTGGAGAAGCTAAGTGACATGTTGGAGTATAGATTTATAAACAGGGTAAGACATATTGTCAATTTATGTAAAGTCAGATGATGTGTGGAAAGTATGAGCTAATCTGAGATATTTGGGAAGAGAAGCTTCTACACTTTACTACAAGATAATAGCGGGCACATGGGCAATCACTGCAAACCCTGAGGTCACACAGGAAATCCAAATTGAAGTCCAGATGCATACCATCACTTCTCTTTACTTTTCATTTAAATATGAATGTTTCAGAAAGGTTATTCAGTCCTGCATTAATCAAGCAGCATGTTTCAGCAAGTCTTGTAGGAGTTTCATGAAGGGTGAGGTTGCAGTGATTATCAGAATTCCCTACATTTTATCTGCAAAGAAATTCTTGATAGTAGGAAGACACAGCTTGAAGTCAGCTACTGTTGATTTTGGTGGGAATTGCTCAGCCCCCTGCCGCTCCATTTCAATGGAAGACAGCATGGGCTAACTGCATAAGATATGAATGCTTTGTCAGCTTCCAAATGGTCGACTTGTAAGAATGGAGTCAAAGAATTTCTTAGAGCTTCTGCAAGTGTATATTCCTCTCACTTTTTCCTTTTTTGTTTGTCTTTTAGTTTGCCAGTATTTTCCCCTGATTATTTTCCCAATTAAATTGAATGCAGTTCAAGAGAAAAATGTTCCAGTCCATACATCACTGTATTCATCACAAACATCATCATCATCACGGCTAGGCTTTGAGTACGAAGATATGGGAAGGGCTCTGCACACGCTTGTTGCAAAAATGTGTGATATAAAAAATCACAACCACTTCTATGTTTTTTACTAGACTGTAATAGAACTGTGTTTATTTGTAATATGATTAAAGCAAAATACCATTTCTGCTTTGTTTTAAAGCAAGTTAAAACCCAGTCTTAAATGCACGATCGGCCTTCTTAAATCAGTAAGACATCTTTTTTCTTATATAATTTCTAAGGCTTTTTCCTCTGTCTTTCACAAATGAGGCCACACACTCAAATTTCATTCAGACAGTCAATAAACTGGGAACAGATTAATGGCTGCTTCACTTCTATTCCCTGCTGCATTTCTGATTATATATATACTACTTTTACAATAGAAAGATGTTTTCTAGGAAGAAATGTGCCACCAATATTATTGTATTTCTGCCATGACTAGGATGATCGTGTGACTTAAAACTGGAATGACGAGGGCTTTAGATTTTCACAGTCAGACTACTGTAAGGTAGGGAGCTTTTCTATATTGCACTTTCACTCTTTTATGATCTGGTTATTAAAATTGTTGGAAATGCCTCTGCCGAAATTCAGGCACAAATGAGACCAAATGTCAATAGTATGGGGTTTAACAGTAAATATCAGGCAGAAAGAGAGAGATAGAAAGAAATAGGAAAAGGAGGGGTGAGGGGGAAAGAGAATGACACAGAGAGACTAATAGAAAAAGTATCAGCACTCTGTGGAATCCAGCAGTGCCCAGTGGATCTTCTTCTGGTCTTCTTAGTGATGAGGGTCCTGCATGACATAGAGTCTAACGGATTAATATACCTTCAGGAGATGTCAAGCTTCTGGAGGAGGGGAGAAGCTTTGCAGACTCTTGTGACCTGCTCTGGATGATTCTAACCTGGATTCTAACCTGGATCTTGTGGTCGAATGAGTCTGGCAGTAGTTTAGGAGTCATTTGTGGTTTATGACCCTGTCTTGGTTTTAAGACTGTTGTACTATTCAAATTTGAAATCAAGAGACTGTCCCTAAAATAAAGAAAAAGGAAAACCAGCTCTTTTATTAAAAAATAATAGATATAATAAATATCGATATATATATGTGTATATATATATATGATAAAACACAGAACACAAAGCAACAACTCAATAACTCAAGGACAGCTGGCACTCAGAGAACAAGTCTCCCATTCAGGGCAGTTTTAACTCTGGCCATCAGGAGGCACGTGCACAGCCTTGGGTGACAAAGGGGAAGCCGTGACCCAGTGAGGGGTCTCGCAGTCACAACAATGGCAGCTGCAACAATGAGGTGGGACACCCGGGGCTCTTCCACAGGCAGTGCAAGGGAGCTCTCTTTTCTCATTAACCTCTAATTGTAAAGCATATTATACATCTTGCTCTCATGTAGTCTCCATACAGATGAATGGTCCCTCATAAACTGCTTCAGATGAAATAAACAACCATGAGTTTCAGTAAATTTATATTCTCACAGAAATTTCCAACAGGCTTAACTGTGTTTATTTTGAGATTATTAATCCCAAATGGAAATGATTTTGAATCAATGAAGTCATAATCGAAACTATTATGAGGATGTGAAATTGATGGTAAATATAAACAGAACTCTAAAGAGTCATTCCCTCCATAGGTCACCAAAGGGTTACTTGTGAGTAAAGACTTTGATATTTTTTCCCATATCATTAATGCTTGTATATGAGTATATGCATGTTTGTGGGTGTGTATGTGTGTTAGGATCTCAATAAGTTTTCATTTCAAAGCAGCAAAGAATCTGGAAAACAGTCACCAGAGCACAAACAGCAATATCAATAGATCTAGAATCAAAGAAAAAAACCTATTCCTGAAAAACACAGCCTTATAAATTAAGACAATTTAAAATAATAAATAAATGGATGATATTTGGCAAAAATCTGCAAATAGGATGGCGAGGAATGCATGATTGTTCTGAGGAGCAGCAGTGTGCAGCCTTAGAACTTTTTTTTTCCATTTTACCACATGCAATAACTTCCAAGGGACTACTTTCTGCATTCAAAAGCTCCAGTCTTCTGCGAGATAACAATATGGCTTTCTTTAGCATATTCCTGTTGTTTTGAGTATGGATGTTCTGAAGGGAAGGCACACATCAGGCTCGAAGCAGAACTGAGGAAGTGGAGTGGCTGATGTATCAGGAAGAAGCCCTTTATATGCTGATTCTGACCTTCAGGCAGAGGCCTATTCCAGTATTACGTATTTGTTTAACTCCTGCAAGCTTTCAGAAGAGCACTCATTTTATCCGATCAGAAAGATAAGCTACTTTGTTTCAAAAGGATGCTACACTCTCTGCCTGAAATATATCTTCCCGTTCTTGAGTATAGAAGTCAAGGAAACACTAAATATCAAGGACAAAGGATACAAATCAGAATTGTTGCAGATAAGAGGTAAGCTGTTACAAAGACAGACGTAAAGTAATCTCTGCACGTTGTAGAATTTATAAACAAAGGAGGCAATCCTTGATGATTTAACTGTGTAGAGATGCTGAATTTTAAGGATTGCTAGAGCATTCTCTAATAATTTGGAGGTAAGACATTAAGAAATCAATCATATACTTATGTGCACATATGCAATGGCATACACATGTCTTTTTCACTCTTTATTCATGCTTTCTGTCAAGAAAAGAAAACAAAAAAGTACCTTTTTATAGACACTTCAGGGCTGAGCAAGTCATGGTCTTGATGCATCTCAGTCAAAGACAGAGGCATTCTTCTGTCTGTTTTGATTCATATTATTTTTATGAATTACATTTTTGGAACTGTGTGAGTAAACTACTTTTTTTTTTTTCTTTTCTTTTTCCCTTCAGCAAGCCACAACAAGTCACAAAGGCATACCACGTTAGATAATGAAATATGTAAATACCAATGCAACTTTGCATTGTTTACCATATCAGCAAAGGCAAAAAAAAAAAAAAAAAAAAAACCAAAAAAAAAAAAAAAAAAAAAAGGCCAAAAAAAAAAAAAGCTCAGGCTGCTAAAACCCAAAAGACATCCACTTTGGACTGTGTGAGAAACTTGGCACTGTGGACCTGAAAAGAATTAGAGATTATTGTGTATTCATTAAGTAATTCTTCTTTAGTACTTTGGATATGAGTGATACCCAGTTGCCAGCATACTACTGGGAGCATGATAAATATAGTTTGAATAGGCTCCTACAAATAAAGTATTCCCAAAAGTTATTTTTCCTAAAGACTTGTTTCATATCATTAAGCAATTAGAATTCATAGATGGTTGTAACCTGTCTCTAGTGAAAGCAAACATCAACAGCTTGTTTTTAATTATCCATATTACTATACTGTTTTAAGCTCTGTTCATAGACCATAAATACAGAACAACAAAAAGAACTAACCTTTCTAAAAAACTCCTAGGACAATCTGCAGTGGTTAAGTTAAGCCCTACAATGCAATTTACAAATAATCTTTTAGAGCAGCCCTTAAATTACAAAAGGAACAGAAAGGAAAATAAAATTTAAAAAGATAAAACAAAGAAGAAAGAGGAAAGAAGAAAGAAAAAAACACATTCAACCAACCCACCAACCAAAAAAGAGGCATTTTAAAGAAATAATACTGTCTCCTACAGCAGTTATCCAGACTAGGAAACTGCATCACACATCATTGTGTTCCTTGACATTCTTATGAGCGGAAGCAGAGAGGCAAGTACTGATCTTTTAATTCATTTCACCAGCACCAGGACTCAAGGAAACAGCATGAAGTTGAGTCAGGGGAGGTTTAGGTTGAATATCAGTAAAATTTTTTCAACCAGAAGGTAGTTGAACACTGAAACAAACTCCCCAGGGAAATGACCATAGCACCAAGCCTGACAGAGTTCAAGAAGCATTTAGACAATGATCTCAGGCCCATTGTGTGACTCTTGGGGTTCTTGAAAGTATACAACAAAAACAAGCTGAATGGTGCCGTTGACACATCTGAAGGATGGGATAACATCCAGAGGAACCTGGACAGGCTCAAGAAGTGGATGCATATGAATGTTTCATGTACACCACATGCGAGGTGCTGTACCTGGATTGTGGCAACCTGAATACCAAAACAGGCTGGGGGATGAAAAGTTTGAAAGCAGCCCTGCTGGGAAGAACTTGGGGGTGCTGGTAGTCGAGAGACTGGACTTCAGCTGGCAATATGCCCTTGCAGCCCAGAAAGCAAATCATGTCCTGGACTGCATCAAAAGTGATGTGGCCAGCAGGTCGAGGGAGGGGATTCTGCCCCTCTACTCTGTTCTGGTGATACCCCACCTTGGGTGCTGCTTCCAGCTCTGGGTTCCCAAGCACAAGAAGGACACTGGCTTTTGGAATGAGTCCAGAGGAGAGCCACCAAGTTGATCATAGGAATGGACCACCGCTCTTATGAGGAAAGGCTGAAAGAATTGGGATTGACAAAATAATGACTTTCCAGTACCTGAAGGGACCTTACAGGAAAGACGAGGCAAAACTATACACAAGAGCAGATAGTGACGGAATAAGAAGAAATGGATTCAAACTGAAAGAGAGTAGATTTATGTTAGATATTAGGAATAATTTGTTTACTGTGAGGGTGGTGAGGCACTGTAACAAGTTGCTCAGGGAAGTTGTGGATGCCTCATCCCTGGAGATGTTCAAGGCCAGATTGAATCAGACTCTGAGCAACCTGGTCTTGGAAGACGTCTATGCCCACAGCAGGGCATTAGAACTAGATGATCTTTAATGTCTCTTTCCAATACAAACCATTCAATGATTCAAGCAAAAGACAACATTCACAATCTATAATAGGGACGTTCCAACTGTGTATGAAGAAAAACGTTTTCATGGTATGGTTTAAATGGAAAGATGGAGATGTTGTGGAATCTTAATCCATAGAGATTTTCCTAATTTTTCTGAAATTTGAAGCTAACCCTGTATTGAGCTGTTGCCATACTTTGTGTTTCCAGAAGTTCCTTCCATTCAAGTTTTTTTTGACGATGCCGATTTTTTCCCTAGATCTGGGACACATTTTTGTCTTAAGTCTGAAATTTTAGACATAACTGAAGTCATCAGGTTTTCTAGAAGATTCCTGAATCATTTTTCATAGGTGATGATACATAGGAAATCATCCTGTAAGTCATTATCTGCTCTGGCCTAATTTTTAAAACAGTGTGAAGGGCAGTGAATATATGAGACCTACCAGTGACCATTATTATTATGGGAAAAAATAATAGATGTAAAAGTAACAGTTGTTTGCTCATTTTCTTACAATGGAAATTAAAAATTAAAAGCATTCACTATATATAAAAATCATGTGCAAAAGTTATATGAGTTAAGGAACTAAAGGAACCATATGACTTAGATGCCTAAAATTAAACAAAAGTAATTAATAGTTTCATTTTCAGATGGAAGATCATATAAAAAGACAGTCATGAATGAGATAAAATAATTATTTGTGTCTAAATTGTGTGTTCTTTTCTGAGGAACAGTTGACAATTGTAGGTCATGAACTCTTTATATGCATAATGGAATGATTCATGAGGGCATTTGGGGAAGATTTTGTAGTGAGGGAAAGACATTCCTATTCTCAGATGGTATAAATCAGTCCTGTTCTTTTTGCTTCTCTCAAGATATACTACTGAATTCCATCAGAAAATCCGGTGAACACACAGCAAATATACAGCTCCACAGTTAGAATCATGTATTTATATTTTACTTTAAAATAGTATAATAAATTTAATTCTGCTACTGAAACCACATCTACAGGTCTGCAGCATTGAGTACAAGAACTGTTTCCTGTTGGTGTTATGTCATTCTCCAAGTCTTTGAAAGCACAGAAACAACAAAAAATGGCAGCCTGAAGCAATTCCACAACAAACTGTGATCCTGTCATATTTTATCAGCTCAGAAAAGTTGGTCCTGCTCTGTGGCTGTGGAGACTGCAGCAGGGAAAAATGAACTTAAGGATGCTTCTATCTTTTGAGTTTCGATCTGGTACTGCTACAGCAAATGATTTCAGTATTGGCTCTATATTTTCCAGCTTTTTTTTTTTTTTTTTTGCTTTATTTTTTTTCCCCCTGATTTTAGTTGTCTGTCTGACTTTCCTGAGTTTGAGAAAACTGACTTCTGGCTTTCTCTTTGGATAAGAAATCAGAAATATGGAATTCATTCTCGGCTTTGCTGATACATATGCAGAATATGTTAACTTTACACAATTCTATGCATATTATTCCCATACAAATAATTTAGCAGAATGTCTTCTTCCAATCTTTAAGAAAGAACTTTTGGGTAGCAACACTACACATGAAATAAAAAGAGTTGATGAGGAAAAACTGTATGTAGAAAAGGAGCATGAATCAAAAAGGAAAATATATGAAGAAATATATCAATATCCTGTTAATCTGAAATCCTGTTTATAAACGCATGAAGACAGAAGCTAACTCTTTGTGAATTCCTGCCTCCAAAATAGTTTGTTGTGCAATGAAGGACATAATATAATAGGGCATATTGGGAATTGAAAGAGAAAGAATGAAGTAACTTTACATACCGTTAATAATGCAGGAGGGAAGTAAAGAACAATTGATAGAAAGAAAAATAAAGTGAATTAAAAGACAAATTGAAGAAGAAAATATTTGAAAAAGAATGAAATAAGACAACTAAATCTCGTATTTGATGTAATCATGTTAGCTAAGACATTTAACATAAATGAAAACACCTACTAATGAGCACCTACTCTCAAATATTTTAACCTCAAAGTGAATCCTAGCTTAATAGCTTTAAAACATCAATAATATGTCTATGTTTTCAGTAGCTGGTATCTTTAAAGTTTAGTTGTTTCCAAAGATGTCCTTCTTTTTGATCTTCCACATTTCTTCCATAAAAATGCCATTTAATAATCAGAGTGAAGGCACCTCTTGTCTTTTTTAATGCCTAGAAGCTGGTAACTGAAGATCAGAATAAAAACTCTCGATATGAAAATATTTATTTAATTCCAAAATAATATGTTCATCATTGTACAGAATAGGAGAAGATCTGAGCTTTGTTTCTGTTCTCATCCTCCATTGAGGAGAGTTGGAGCACTTTGTTTTCTAGGGCATCTGAACACTTCACTGTGAAGTTCGGAGGGAAAAGTCTGTTTCCTTGTCATCCCTAGTTATTAATCTCCATCATTTTGAGGCAATGTGTTTTCTTTGAAAGGATGTGGAGACTGAAAGGATGTGCGGACAGAAGCAATTTTTGTGATGGTGCTAGTTCTCTTCAATATTGAAGTCCACAATTCTGTCTGGGCTTTAATCTATGGAAGATGTTTAGAATTCATCTGTGTGAGGATGAGACATAATATACTCCCTTTCAGAATTCACATAACTCAAGAGTACATGTTCAGTTTATGTTTCATTTACTAATTGAGTCCTGAATAAAATTCTTATTCAGATCCTTTATAGCAAAGAATAAGAGTAAACGCAGAAAGAGAGAAAGACAGCAAGCACATTCTGTATAAACTTCTTCACAATATGATCAATAAAGTACAGAAAATATACCAGTTAGAAAAAAAAACATGTGCTTTCTCTGAGCAAATTCTGGCAAAACAAACAAACAAAAAAATTAAAGGAAACCTAATCTGTTTATACGAGTCCGCAAATCCTAGAAAGTAAACATAATATATATATATATAAAATCTAGATCCTTTTGTCCTGGAGGTTCAAGAAGCAGTGCTGTGATGGCTGTTCTACTCTCACATGCGTAATTTTTGGAAACAGCTTCCTGGAGAAAAGGGAAGAGTATTCTGTTCTTTCTGAGATGCACACCACAGTTTCTATTTTGCTACAATACTATTCCATTTAGATATATTTGTTGATAGAGGTAATTGATTTCTGTTGAGGTTTCTTTCAAATATCACTTTGGTAAATTTATATGGTGAAGCATGAAAGATCCTGTTGTTATTACCACATGACCTGGAAGACCTTTCCCAGATTGAGAAAATAATCCTAAACAATCAGAGCACTGCACACTCTGCACTGTGATGTATGTAAGCCTTTAAAAATGTTGTAGGAGTATCCTTGCAATTCATGTAAGTATCTGTCATTAATGCCAGCATATCTAATTGAAAGGCGCTGCTCAGCACCCTGAGACTTTTTCATTGCTTTAAATATTTGGCATATGTATATATATATATATATATATATATATCAAATCTTAATATCTGCCAAGAAGAAGTATCTTCCTTTGTGAAAGAAAAACATACTATAATTCCTTTAAGGGTTTGTATCTGATTATGTCTTTAGTATAGCCATCATGAGGGATGAGAAAAAGGAATATATCTTTTATTTTGTGAAACTTTAAGTTCCTTTGTTTTATTGCAACCACCTTCAAGTGTTACAATATTGATTATTTAAATATCTGTTGCTGCTTTGACTATTTTCCTGCTGACTGACAGATTCCATTACTTTATCTGCTGAGGAATTCAGATTTGTAAAGGCTATGAAAAACAGCACCGTGCATGAATCATCAATCTCCCTCCATTGTTAGCACTGAGATGTTATGGAGACAGCTGGCATTTCCTTGACATGTTGTACGATGTCCCCAAAATCTCTCATCTTTCTAGGCTTGACAGGAAGAAAATTAATAGCGCAGACAGTGATTTGTCATTTTGAGGATTATCCAGGCAGCCCAGTAACACTGAAACTACTAAATGTGCTGTCCGCCGTAGTAATTTGTGCACAGATTCCGCAGTGACATAAGGACCATAGTGGCATTTGGTAGGTTGCACAGGGAGGTTAATTGGTCTCTTTAAGTACTGTGCACTTGGAGCAACATCGCCTGCTCCGGCGTTCCTTGTGCTGCCTTAAGATGGCAGCAGAGTACTTTGGCTGTGGCGGAGGCCGTGGGAGCTGGGATTGACAATCCAGTTGAGGAGGGGACACTCTTTTGCACGTAACTTCTGTAACACGATATGAAATTAAACAGGGACAAGAACTTTAAAATCATAAATTTGTGATTCTTCTAATGGCGTCCTTGTATATTTTAGAAGGAAATAGCTACTGTTAAGGTATAACAACCTATTTAAAAGTTGAAATAACTGATGTGATAGAAAGAATGATACTGCAGAAAGGAATTCTAAATCACGTCTTCCAAAGCTACCTTGCATTTCTTCTCCTAAATGCTATCTTCATTTGCTGTTCCATTTTTAAATAGATAATCAAGGCTTAATACTGTCCTTAATGTGTTGAACACTTGATTTTAAATTAGGATTGTGGAATTAAAGTCAAATTAATGTAAGAAGACATATACCTGTTCAAACACATTCATTAAAGAAAATTATTTCTTTGACTTTGGAAAAAAAATTATTAAAACTATTAAAAATAGAGTGAGAAGACTATTCTTCACATTTCACTCAAAACTTAGTGATGTGTTTGTCAGGTGTGTGAACAGAATCCGGCTGCCTATCTAGTAGTAAATACAAAATGTGTGTGGGTCTCTTATACTGAGGATTTGTGAAATTTTATGAAGCTTTTCCTAATGCTCGTTTGCTCTCTCTTTTCTGTGTTACATTCTTTAGGGAGAAAAACTCTGTGGTCCCAAATCCTATCCTTGCATCACAGTCCCAACAAGTTGTGGCACAAAAGTGCTGTATGGCTGCATTTCTGTTTATTTCATGAAGCCATCTGCAAACTAACACAAACCTGATGACTGCTCCCGGAGTAATGGAGAATTATTCTCTGCTTTAAGTTGTTCGGTAAGCCAGAACAGGTCCCAGTATAATTCTAAAACAGGGACTGTAGCTGTAGTTTACCTCTGTAAAACTAGAAGCTTGATGGGTCTCTGTCTTCCATCTACCATTAAAAAAATAGAATTACACATGCTTGCCTCTTTGGATCTGACTATCTAAGAACAGGTAGAAAAACAGATGTAAAATCTTGTCTTTGATTTAATCTCAAATCCTTTGAGGGTAGATGAAAACATCTATTATCCCTTTTAAATTATTTACCTGTTAATTTAATCCAGAACATTCATCTCGTTTGTGTCAAGTCTGAATATTGAAATCAGGCTATTAGTTTAATGTTTCAGTCAGTAATTTGCATATACTAGAGATTCAGTCTGCCATTCTGATATAACGAAACTAGGAAAGGCCTGAGCTACTCAGCACTGATGTAGAATACTGTATAGATTTAAAAAAAAAAAAAAATTACAAAAATAAGAACCGGAAGTTTTTTTATGTGTGCGTCTCATTTAGCTGACACAGGCAAAAGAAAGAGTTTTATGCTTAAACTGTAAATTATAGCTTTGATTTTGTATAGAACTGTGCAAAGTCTGAGTTCTGTCATCTGTGAACTTCTCATTGTTGCCTTCTCTTCCATACACACCCTAGTAGCTCAGTGTTTAAAAGAATGCTATAGATAACAGTGTGCTCCTCATTTCTTCCTTTATATTCTTCTCAAATGAATATCCCTTTGTGCAGCCACTATACGCACATTTTCTTGTAAATATAATGTAATCTTGATTTGAACAAAAAGCTGTCTCAGTCCCTTTTTAACAATGAGTGCTGAGCACTAACATTTTGTCCTACTTAGTAGTTATGAAGATAGGGATGCAAGAAAAGACTACAGCTAACATGGTTCATGCTAAATCTAAGGTTGCACTTGACAGATCTGTTGCACAGGATGGGATGGTGACACAGAGGATCACTATTCTCCTCCTGCTTTTTTAATCCATTGAGACTCAAACCAAACAACAGGGGTGCTCAAAATATTTTCTTCTGGAGATGTTTCACTTTATACAACTTAATTAACAAGAAAAGTTCTAATCATTAGTGAAACTAGGAGCTATTGTTCAAATTCAGGCGCCTAGCTGAGAGATATCTTAGATAGAAGTCTAGTCCTGGCTGCACCTCACTTTTAAAGGACCTATTCAAAGTGAATGACCATCAAAGATTATTCTCAAAAAAAGAGAGTCATAAGCATTTTAGCTGGAATTAGAAGATATTTATTGAAACTCAGCTGAGTAAGAGAGAATCCTTGACGAGGATTTTCACCTTGGAGAAATTAGAATTACGAAACACAAGGTCGATGCCAAATGTTCCTGTGAATCTACCCTTTCTTGTCTTGCAGAAACATCCAAATAGAAGATAATGAAGCTAGTGAAGGGTCTGGAGCACTAGTCTTATGAGGAGTGACTGTGGGAACTGGGGCTGTTTAGCCTGGAGAAAAGGGGGCTGAGGGGATAACTTATCGCTCTCTACAAATACCTGAAAGAAAGTTGTAGCCAGGTGGGTGTTCTCTTATCCCAGGCTTCATATCCCTTCAGTTTCATTGTATGATTTTCTTTCTTTATCTATTTTCTTGTATTTTGTTTTTGATTAAGCCATAAAAGCAATACTCTCATCTGTTATTTTTAGAAATGGACTGTTTTTCTTATACCCAAAATGTACTCAGTACTTTTGGAATAGGAGGTGGTCACAGACATCACGCATAAAATGCACAGCAATGCAAAATGGTCTCCACAGAGCTATGCAGATTTACCAGATTTTCTTGATAATGGCATGCAGCTGTCAGTGATTATTAATTTACAATAACTATGCCAAGCTACTAGCATCCATCATCATTCACCTATAAGCTAGTTTAGGAATGCAAAAATAATATAAATATCAGAATGTCTTATTTGGGGCTAAATTTCACAGCTTTATTTTAAATTCTACTAGCAAAATTGTGTATTAAGTATTCTGTAACAAGAGATTCTTAAACTGAGTTTTTATTTATTTGTATAAATGCTTGGTTGCCTTAAATGAGTCTGGTTAGTCTCCTGTGTTAGTCCCTGACTGTGTTACTGAAATTCATAATATTAAAGTACATACTGTAAAACCAATGCTTTATTTGTATGGATGAAATGATCACAAGCCACAGTTAAGCTTTCCAACCTGACAGCAAATACGAAGGATATTAAAAGTGTCTGCATGAAAATGTGAACCAAAGAGAGCCACCTCAAGCTTTTAAAAATGTCTTAAATATTGGGAAATATATATATATAGTAAGCATGGAAATTGCTTTTATAGTTAATAAGACTACTGTAGAATAATTCAGTTAGGTAATTCAATATGGTTTTTTTCAAGAGATTGATTTAAATGAGTTAAAGCAAGACTACTCAGAAAAAAAGTTAAAACATGAATAAAATTGTGTGTACTTTCAGACATTCTACCATTTTGACATTACAGTGTTGCAAGTATATTAAAAATGAGCTCAAGGACAGGGTACCAGAGCAAAGACTGTATGTAATCTATGTGGGTTAAGAAATACACCTTATATGCAGAACTAAGGATTAATTGTTAGATTAATTAAAGTATTATCAATCTAGTGAAGGAGATATTTCTAACTCGTTCACAATTACTGTAACAGCTTATAATGAAAGATTTGAAACTGAAAAAGACAAACATTCTAGTATCAACCCCCTTCCTTGATGTTAGATTCACCCTTGCAGTCTGCCCAGGTCAAAGGCACTAGTCTTCCGTGGGAAGAAGATATGCAATTATGGTGAGTTGTCAACATTCTGACTCATTTGACAGTAAACATCTGTTTTTGATAGAGGGTGTCTTCCTTCTTGCTCTTCAGTGTACTCAAAACTCTATTTATGTTTTCTGACATTCTACTTCATTTTTTTTCACTGATTCCCACTTCCATGTACTATTGAGTTTTGGTATATATGGGATGTTTTACATACGCTCTATATTTATACTTTACTGCTTTGTTTTTCTCAAACCCATTTTTCCCTCCCAGTTTACAAGGCTGCATGCCTTTAGTGGACAGTAAAATGAACATCTGTGACACATTTTTGTGTCCGTGAACTGGCTGATACCATGTTCTCAAGGCTTACACCATGATCTTTACTCAGACTTTTGGAGTCTCTGTTTCAGGCTCTTGATTTTCTTTGACAGCCTTCAAGCCGTGGTCTCCTGATAACAACTAACAGTGGACAGATCAGTCTACAAAAAATATAAGTCATTGCCACACACAGAGTAAGAAACACATCCTGTTTTGAATCAAGTTCACTGTTAGTGAAATGACTGTTTTCATCTTGTTTTACTCTGCTGTATGATAGGCTTTTACACTATCAGCAGACTTAGGCAAACAGGATGAATTAGCAGTTGCTGATGAAGTTTTTATCTTTACATGTATTCTATGAAGTCTAATCTATTCTATCTTCGTACTTTGGGAAGCATTAAATAAACGTCACATAATCACAGATGGATATGTTGCTGAACCATTGGGGAATCTGCATCTCCTGGCCTAGAACCTTCAGGCTACAAGCAGACAAATAGATATGTAACACAAACAGCCACATTGAGAATCGCTCTCACAGGATAAGGTATTTTATTTTTAATATCATAATATCTTTGTGAAAAAAAAAAAAGGATGAAATAATGATGTGATCACAACTAAAAGAAAAAGTTGCTGTAGTTCGTAGAGTGAACAAGATTTACCAACAACCTTGTATCGTTCTTATTTCAGGTTGGAAGAAAATACCAGGTGGTGGCATGTTTTATAATGGAAGTTCTATATCTTTAGCTTTTAAATCCTAAGTATTTGTTGTATTGTTTTTTTCTTCAATTTTAAGAATCCTGTTTTAAATTTTGCTGTTTTTCTTTTCTTTAAAACTAAATTGCAGCTCTTAATGCCCTCCATGGGAGCTTCAGACAATAAGAAAAACTGTGTGATGAAATATTGGAATGGCACAGCAGAAGGGTAGAGTTAAAAATTAACAATCTGCTCTAAGGAACAGAGAGCTGGAAATCTGAAAAGCCCACAGACAGATTCTACTCCTGATGTTACACTACCTGTTACCTGGCTTTGATCAAATAATTGCCATTTTTTGCTATTTTCCTCATGTATATTAGAACAAATGTCCCTGATATAATGATAATTCCTGACTATTTTGATACACAAATAGTACTATCACCTAGTAGGCGTTATATGTTTTCAATCATATGCATATATTCAAATATCATGATAGATGTTCTCTACTCAATTTCAAAAAGTTAGTTCTTGGTAGCTGTAATTTTTTTTTAAATATCAAATAATCACCCTGAAGACTTTTTATGTGTGTTTAGTAGGCATAGCAAGAATAACGTGTTCTGCACAGTCTGTTCTCTCTTTGAAATTATAAGTGGAAAACAATTATCTGAAGATGGTAAATTTCTTCTTTTTTTTTTTTTTTTTTTTTTAAGAATTGATATGAAAAAGGAAATTCTAGAATCAGTTAAATGGAATCTTGGAAAGAAAGATCTGAACAAAGTAAAACACTTTTTACATCTGAGATTAAGTATGCCAACTGTTCTACATAATTGTATTTTATAATTGATTTATGATTACTGAAAAGGGGAGTATATGAAGACGTCTTCAAAGGACCTTTTAATCCAGTTGTTCTAATAGAATCTGCTAAAACAATTAATAATGCATATAGCACTTTATTATGTTGTAATTTTTCTTTCCTAGTTAATGGATACTGCTTTCAATTTTGTGTTCAATTACTCTGATTAATTAAGGCTTTTGTCCCCTATTTGTATTATCAGATTAAACGTTATAGATATTTCACTTTGGGGTAATTAAACATCCTTTTAATAAGAAAAATGAATTTTTATTTGCTTGTTTATCTTTATAAATTATTCTTCACATCCTGCTGGTACATAGATATTGTAATGCAAATGTTTCAGAATTTACATCTTTTCTTTCTCTTCATATGAACTAGAAAAGGAAAAAATTATAGCATGAGGGAAGGGATACAGGTTTGGATCTCCCAGGTAATCACGATAATATAATCTTGTCTTGTTTTCTCTTTGGGTGGTTATAAAGACCAAATCAAACAGGTCCCACTATGCTCCCTTTTGAAGGCCCAATTATCTAGATCCTTAACTGGGTGATATTCAGCTCTAATGGCACTTACATCACAGACCCTTAAGACACCTCTAGTTTTCCAGATCTTAGTGGAACATCTCACAGAACTTAATTTCCATCTAACTATCATATATAAAAGCTAGAAGGGATTATAGAAAACAGGGGAAAACCCCACCACAAATATTAGGGATCAAATTGCCACAAGATTTCCTCACTTACTCTTTAAATATAATGTTTAATGCCACTAACAGAACCTCAGTAGGTGATGTAGTGGCTGATTTTCTAGAAGTCAACTTTCTTTTGGCATAGCTCCAGCGACATATACTTGCAATTTTGCCTCTCTGTAGGCAGATTAACTAGTGTGTCATAGATGTGGCTCCTTATCTTGAAATTTCTGGAGTTCAGAGGTTTTCATAGGAAAAGAAAATGGACTATTATTACAAACTCCTAAATATATAGCAAATGAGGTTGATAAAAAACAAAACAAACAAAAAACCCCAAATAAAAAAAAAAACAAACTCCAAAACTCTTTTCTTCAGTACAGTTCTCAGAACAAGGCAGAAAGATGTTGAAGATTTTAAAATACATTTTCTAAAATGTTCTGAGTCAGTCAAGAGGAGGAAAAGCATTAGAGATCACACTAAGGTGGCTAGTTAGCTAATCCACCTGAACCCTAAACATATTTCCTAAGCTAGATGAATTCTTGGAAGCTGATACTGTTGAGTTGAGAACTCTTACACTGAAGACCTTTGGGAACCAGTCCCTTTCAACAGTGTTTTCTGAATGTGGAGATAAATGCTGAGGACAATACTTCCTGTTTAATATTATCCTTCTTTTCTGCTCCTCTGTATCCTACAACGCTTCACCAAGAGGAAAAGAAACACTGTTTTCTATCTGACAAGTTTCTCTAGGATCTTATGTCATTACTTTATCCTGTATTTTTTTAACTAACATTCTTATAGGTCTTGTCTTCTCTGTTCATGCATTGCACTGGAATTGAGATCCTTCTATATAATTTCACTTAAATTGGACAGTAGATGCGCAGACCTATTTTTCAAGTCAAGGTGTAAACTGTTTGTATGTTGCACTCTCAGAACACATAGCACACTGTGAATCATTTCAGAATTTCTTTACAGGCCATAGTTGAAAAAGACATTATTCCTGTATTTTTCTGTGATTCCTAATGCTATCTCTATCAGCTGCAACCATCTGCTTCACAGTAATGAGACTATCCCCTCTTCCTAGGGAGGTGAAAATGCAAAGCTTTAGTATACACTATTCATGGTTACATCTTGCCTACACTTTAAAATATTTTCATGGGGTAAGACTATACCCTGAACATGCTTGTGGCAGCAGCAAGGTCTTTTCTCTAAGTTGCTTAAAGTAATCTTCCATGAAATTACAGAAACATACGACCATGTACAAAACTTTATTTTAAATCTTAATCTTTCCATCTGTAAATAAATCCAAATAAGCTTAGAGATAAAGAGATAAACATTATGTTTATCTTTTGTTATGGCAGGCACTCTTACAATGGGAATGGTTGTTGAGTTAAAGTAAAAAACATTAGACTAAAAATATGCAAATTAATTTCAAATTCTTAACAATATTTTTACATTGCCAATATTAGAGCATCTTACATATACTATAACAACATAGAGTCCTCTGGGAATGTTTCTCTTCACAGATATATAATCATCTGTGGGACTGGTGAATAAATGCATTTTATGCATATGACTTCATCTTATTCAAGCATAAAAAGATAGCCAACATATATGTATTGAGAATAACAAATATAAAACATCTATGAATTATTTAAATATAAAATTAAGAAGTAGAATTGAATATCAAAACCATGATTTAAATGAAGTTTACATTTTGAAATAATTTTAAAGTCACTTTTTTTCCGGTGTGGTGGGTTGACCTCAGATCAGTCGCTCACTCACATGCCCAAAGACTCAAAGAATCAGGAAGGCAAAAATGAGAAAATCTCATGGGTCAAGAAGAAAACAGTTTAATACTTGGGGAAAAAAAACTTAAAACCATTCACTGCTCCCACAAGCAAACCAATGCCCATACAATCTGTGATCAATGGCTGCTTTGGAACATCCCTACTTTTTTAATATGCCTCTGCTTTTGTATTGCTGAGCATGGCTTTTTTTGTGATATAGAAAATCTCTTCTGTTACTTTGTGCCAGTTGCCCTGGCTGTGTTCTATTCTGCAATTTTGCCCTCCCTTGGAAGGATGGCTCTAAGAAACGAAGTCAATTGGGGGAATTTCTCTAAAATTTCACGACTTGAAATGTCAATGAAGACACAGTCTAGATTTTAAATTGGGGGTAAATTTTGAATAGTCTGTTTGAATATGTTGATTATAGAAGGTACCACAGTGATTATATTTTTCAGTACTAAAGTTAAGTGCAGGAATGAATTTCATCCTGAAAAGTATTTTGTGTTAATTTCTTAATACCACGTAAGTACTCGCAGGTTACTCACAGGTTGTTAATTCTACAGGTTACTCAGCTTCTGCTTTATAGTGAGCGATTTTATTATGGGAATTTTCCACCACAGAATATGAGCTGCACTACGAATACAAAATCATGAACTGTATTCCAATGTGTGACTGTATGGATAAATAAATTCTAGTCCTATTCATCTGATAAGTTTTAAAAATTAAATTGTTTCAGATTAAAATAAATAGAAATCACCATAGGTGAAATGAAATTGCAGGTTTAAAAAATGTGCTATAATCCAGACATGTAGATAATCAGAATTGTGAACCATATTGTACAAACACCTTTGTCTATTGACACTGAAATCTTGCATTTAAAATTAGCATTCCCTTGAAAGCTGACAGCTGAATCAATGGGTACTTTGAAACAGATGTGAATCATTATGAAGGTCTAAGAAGCCTTTCTTTTTTTTTCCTGATAAATTAACAAATAAATCTGAATATATAAATTAGGGAACAAAGAAGGCACTCTTTTTAATGTTGTAAACAGACTGTGGCCTAAACCATTTGTTCAGCACTCCATTTCGTGAACAACATCAGATTCAGATCACTGGCTCATATTACCTTGAGACAGAAAGAAAATTGGTTGAACTAATTAGGAAATTTGCAAGACAGGTAATTCATGTTTAAGACTCCAGAAAATATACATCATGTTTCATAATAGGAGCTGAATTGCTTAGCTGATATACAGACAATGTGTAAATATAACTTTTATTTATATTATAGTAGTACAAAACAAATCCAGATGGAAATGAGAAATTTCATTTATCAAATCAGAAACTATTCGCAGTAAAATTTTATTTTTCAGGGCTTAATGTAAATGTCATTGACATAAATAACTTTGTTTTTGCATTAGAATAAGGAAGCTTACAGGAAAAATGTTTTATGCACACTAGGAATCAATTAGAAGCAAAATTTTTACTATATTGACTAAATTTGTTTCTAGGTTTTGTTTATTATAGTGTGATTATAGCAAGAAATATCTTGAACATTCTGATGATGATAGACACTTTAGATGGGTCTTCTGAAGTGAAAATTGTTCAATTTGAAGGGAACTGTAAATAGCCTTTATATGATTCCATTGTAATATGAGATGAGGACTGAATGTAATAGTTGTACCACTTCTTGAAGCTAAAGAATTATAGAAGTCAGTGATAAATCTAATCAACTTTCAATAATTCTATCATCTTCACTCATCCCAAAGGCAGGGTTTTCACTGGCATAAGAGAAAGTTAGATAAAGTTCCAGCATTCATTTGTGCTAAACTGCATTAAAGAGGACAGTGTGAAAAACATAATTTTAAAAATATGTGAAAATATGCACAGATTTGTGCATTGGGTAAAAAAATACATCACTGCATTAGTACATATTTTGGCCCACTAAGGAAATAGCTTAGAGTTGATATAGAAAAATCACTACTTTCAATTATTTATCTTCATTGCCTCTGAATTACTTTACTATTACTTGTTGCTTTTCTCCTCTGAGGCAGTTTTTTCTGCTTTTCTAATTTCCACAAGTCTACATTTGGTAATGGAAGAAGAAAAAACAAGTCGTGATGGATCATTTAGAGATATTTTAAGATTATACCATTATCCTCAGCCTTGAATTTCCTGACATATTTATTAATTTATTATTATATTGTAATAAAATGGCCAGATCTGCAGCAGGCTTATAAAGTAACTTATTATTGATCTGAGGTTTGACTGATGAGTCCCTGAAAAACCACTTTATGCCATTACTGAAATTATTGTTTATTACCTTTTCACTTTGAAAAATGTGGTCACTTGTACATCATATTTAACCAGGAAGATGCAAAACCATTTTAATATAGAAAACGCTCACAAAGAAAAACCAAGAAGATACGTAAAACCTGAAGCTGCAGAAGTTAAGATACATTGGCCTAAAGCGTTCACTAGTTCTACTATTATCTCCAGCATAAGGGTTGTTTGTGAGCTTTCTGTCTTTAAAAATTCTGCAGAGTATTTCCATCATCTTAACTTTCCTTTGCATGCCTTATGAATTCATGATTCATAGGGTTAGATGGACAGACATTCTTGATGCAGTTAATACAGGTGCTATATAACTGTATGAACAGTTTTTTTCATACAGATAAATAAAACTAGGATATTCTGTTTCTCTGTGCCTGACAGAAAAGTGCAGCTCACAGGACTATAAGTTTGTGATCTTATCTGTCTGTGGCCTTGTTTAGTTTACTGATATATTTCCTTCCCTAAAAGATTGCTAAAAACAGCAGTGAATATTCTGCAGCACCTGTTTCAATATTCAATTCTTTTTGAAATCGAAAAGCTTCCTTTAGTATCTGTTTGATCTCGATGCTTAATTTTAAGCTTAGTGTTTGGACATGAAGAATGCAGTACATTCTTTCTATTGGCTACAGTATGTACTTGAAGATATATATGTTTATATTAATAGAATAGCATGAAAAAATCATCAACAGAACAAAAGAATTCTTCCTAGGTCAAGTTATATGTATGATTTTTTTTAAAATCTTTGTTCTTCATCACCATTGTTTACCTTAAAGACAAATTAAATTCGTATGACATAGATATTCATAGAAAATTGATACTGACAATTATTTCCGTACATGTTTTCTTAAGCTCATAACCTTAGAATTAGTTTGATTAATGTAGCAAATTGCAATAGAACTGACAGGTTAATAATTTTCCACTTATTCTTTTAGCTCAAAAGTAGTCAAGCATTTGTCCTTACCAGGTGTTTTGAAATTTCATGCATCTTCTATGGAAGCTCTGGGGCAGTTCTTTGTGCATATCACTATGGATTAATTCAATCTCAAAAACACCTAGAAATCTTGCTGTAACCTTTCGCACATCTTTTGCTGCTTTTTTTTACCTGCTAAATCTTCTCTCTTTTACCCATTTGTTTCTAATCATCACAAAATTGCATGCAGAAAAATCAATTTACCAATGTAAAATTCACAGCATTAAGTAAATCACATTTGATTTTGGTGTGATGATAAAATTGTGTCTCATTAGTGTAAGGAAGAGTAAGCTTTCCAGGTAAGTTCAGAGAGACCAAGATTTGGAATTCTCTCCTCATCCTTAGTTTTTTTAGGGTGAAAGTACTTCTTGATGGTCTCTTTGCCAACCAATTTGGGCACTCATTCATTCTCACTAAATTTTCAACAACTTTGTTTCAGTGTAAGTAGTTAATCTGTATACCTTGATCTCTTTCTTCTCAATCCATTGAATAATGTTTTTCTGCATTAGGTATGTTGCTGCATTGTGTATGTCACAGTACCATTGACTAAACAGCTTTAGATGTTGTGTATGATGGTGTTGTATTACAGTAAAATTACACAAATATTTGTTTGAGTATTTTGGTGCGAAGGGAAAATGTTTTTGAAAGGCAAAATTTATAGAAAAGTAAAAAGATTCACTCCATATAACTCACATCTACAGTTTCATAAGGTTAGAATCACAGATACTACACAGGAGTGAATAAAACATTGACAACTTCCTCAGTGTTCAATTTTATGAAGCCATGTGAATATACTTCTACTGTAGGTTTATATGCTGTCAGCAAACATGAATCTTTGGTGAAAGAACTGATTATTAACTTTAGAAACAGACAAAAATGTCTTCAAGATGAATCCTCAGAGGTGTTTAGGTGTTTCTCTAACTTCACTGATAGCAAGATAACCAGGGTCTCAATCTTTTGAAGGAACAGAGCCTTAGTTTACACTCACTCTTGGGTTCATGTCTTCCGGCTAGCATACTAGAAGCATACTCTAATTTAGGTCTCAATTACATTCTCTCCATGGTCAATGAAAAGGGCACCTCCAGAGCACATTTCTTTCTACCCATATGTTCTTATTTACTGTGAGGATGAACCTGTTTTTTGAAGTGCTTATCTCTCTTCATACATACAATGAATAACTTAGGTGATTAGCTTAAAACAGACACAAAATATTCACCTTACTAAAACTCCCTGAGGCCAATATCAGCCTATAGACTAATCATGACACTATAGGAATAGTCAAGGCAGAAAGGTGCCAGGGAAAGATGGTGAGTAGCAAAGCCCTACAAAGCTACAAATTCATTCCCCTGCCACTGAGACCGGGGAGATCAAAAGTGAGAAAAACTCATGGATCAAGATGAAGACAATGCATCAAGTGAAACAAAGCTCTGTGTGCCAGCAAAGCAAAATAAGTCCTTTATTTACTACCTCCTGTCAACAGGCAGATGTTTAGCCACTTTCTGGAAAGGTAGGTATTGGTCTCTTCTCCCAGGCAACTAGTAGTAGGACAAGAAGGCAGAGTCTTAAGCTGTGCCTGGGAGATTTAGGTTAGACATTAAGAGAAAGTTCTTTACAGAGGGAGTGATTTTGCATTGGAATGGGCTGCCCACGGGAGTGGTGCAGTGATCATACCTAGAGATATTTAAGAAACTGGATGTAGCACTCAGTGCCATGGTCTAGTAGTCAAGGTGGTGTTAGGTCAAAGTTGGACTTGATGATCTCAGAGGTCTTTTAGGACTTAATTGATTCTGTGATTCTAAGATTCCGTGTGTGTGTTTAATGGCTACTCTGGAAGACAAACATTGAAAACAAGAAGTTCCCTCCTTTCCCTGAGGGAGGGAAAGACCTTTTTATTTAATCTGATTTATAAAGGAAAATGTTTCAAAAACATCTGCTAACCCATGACAACTTTTTTTAGTAGTATATATAAAACTAATTTAAACTCTGAGTCATCATTTCTAAGTTTCAGCAACTGGCTTAAATATCTAAGGTCTTAATTCCACTACAGAGATGTCCTTTTCTCTGTTTGAACTCTACTATTGCCAAGATGTACCTGAATCAAAGTAGCCAATAAGCTACACCAGCTGAAACAATGAAAGCTCATTCTCAGAATTCTAATTTATTCAAAAAGGGAGATTTTTTACTTTTCTTTAAATGATTTCCATTCTTTTACAGTCAAGGGAGTGAGAAAGGACAACCTCTTCATTATGTTTTTCTCCTTAGCCATTGGCTTACTGGTTTCAGTCCCTTTCAAGGTCACAGTAAAGGTTACCACTATTCAACAGCAAATTATCCTAAATGAAATCAGTTGGTGACCTCAATCTAACCCCTGCTGTGTATGTCCTCATCACAATTCAGTAGAGTGAAGAGACATTAAATGGACACAGAATTTGAACTCAAGAGATGTTTTTCCAATCCTCAGTTAAGATATACTGCACAGTAACACAAATGAGCTTCTTTATGATTATTTTCTTTGTGTAAAGAGTATTATTTTCCTGCCATCAGTATGAAAAATAATTTATATATTTTAATAGAAGAAGAAACTTTTTAGAATAATGATTATTCAAGATTTATTTAGATTTAAATGTATCCCATTTTTCTTTAAGACCTTCAGGTGAATGATCAAATGTAATGAATGTACAACTCTCTGAGGGATAATGGATTACTTTTCCTTATTTAGATGACATTATTAAGAATAAAGGCTTTTTTATATATTTATGTATTGTTTCTAATGCAGTGAAGTTCATTTCTTCACTGTGGTTAATAACTGCTACCACAATACAAAGAAAAGAATTAATTTTCATTATAATAATTATACTGTCGTCATATGACTATGGCAAGAAGATTGCAACAATTTATGTCCTTGATTGTTGTGCCAACATCATATCTTGTGTCTAAAAAAATCTGATATTAAAGAAATCTCAGATAATGGAAGTTCCACAGAGATTTGAAAATAATTAAGAATATTTACTAGGTTAAACCTGTAATTATAATACCACAGTGATAAATCTTGGAACTAATTTACTACTTTATGTCTAATCAATATTGAATTATCTTCATTTCATCTGGGATAGAGTTGATTTTATTCCCAGTATTTTATTCCCAGTGTTTTGTGCTTTGGGTTTAGTATGAGAACAATGTTGATAAGCCATTGATGTTTTAGGTGTTGCTGAGTAGTGCTGACGCTCAGTCAGTGAGCAAGTGCACAAGGAGGTGGGAGGGAGCATGGCCAGGACATCTGACTCAACTCTCCAAAGGTATATTCCGTAACACAGAAGAACATGGCCAGTATATAAACTGGGGGAGTTGGCTGGGAGTGGCCAATCACTGTTGGGGGATTGGGCTGGGCGTCCGTCAGTGGGTGGTGAAAAACTGGATGTTATTTCTATTTCTATTATTATTATTATTACATTTTATTTCAAACCACAAGTTTTTCCTTTTTCTCTCTGATTCTCCTCCCCATCTCACCATGGAGGGGGCGGTGAGCAAGCAGCTGTGTGGTACTTATCTGCCAGCTGGAGTTAAACCACAACATGAATATATCTCTAAATTCACAACAATTAATCACCAGACTAATTTAACACTAGGAGATCTTATTGATGACATTACTCTGTGAAAATATATAGTTTATGTAACAGAACAGGCTCTAAAAATATAGTCTACAATTTCTGAGTAAAGATTCAATGATATCACATTGAAACATCCTCCTCCAGTGTTGCCAACAAAACCTATGATACTCCACTATCTCTTTGATGAGAACTTACTGACAACGATTTTTTCCTCTCATTCTTGCATAATAATTTGATAAACAGGCACACATACTCCCTACTTATAAATATACAAACTTCTATGAATACACACATGGTTTTGTACATTTGACATACAGAATATCTAAGCTAAGCAATTAGAAAACATTTAAGTGTTATACCTTTATTTGATTCAAGGAAAAGAGTTGATGTTATTATGTTAATTTCATTGCTTATTTTATTTTCAATATCTTTGTTTCAGATTTATCCATTTTTCCATTTTCTAGAACATAAAAATATATATTAGTTGTTCTTAAATATTTGTTAATGAATTTCACAGGCATACTGTAGTCAACTTATATAAACAGGACAGAAAGTCTGAAGCCAGAGCCAAGGTAGGCACATGCCAAAATATTAGTCGATCCATTGGAACTGATTATACATATACAAAAGGGAGAATGCATGAAGTGATATATAAGGTCACTGTGACAGCCAGAAGGTAATGCCAAAATATTCCTGCTGACTTGGCTCATTCACATATATGGGCACAGAGCTGATTCAGAGCCAAACACTCTGCATGAGCCAAACTTAACTTCCTTGGCTTGCCCACCTTCAAAGCACAGCTGTCGTGGCAAAAACAACCCATCAGACAAGAATTCATTTTGCTAGTTTTCATTTGCCATGACTTTGTAAGACGCAGCCACCAAGGGCAGAGTGCTTTGCTGCTTGCTGTTCTGAGGATAGTCAGAACTACTAAAAAATCCTGTTGGACTCACGTTGCCTCTTGCAATGAGGTGTCAGCTTCTGAATAATAAACATGCTGTTTATGAGGTCTAAGCACCTCTAACCAAGATTTTGAGAATGTGACTAGTGATTTTTATTGTGATACGTGCTGGGGCCCGTCTGGAAGCACCTGAGTAGTCTGATTTGCAAAAACCACAGTTGTCTTTGCAAAGGATCGATTAAACTCAGTCTTGAATGGGACCTTCCAATGCTGGGGTAGTCAAAATCTTTAGTATATTTTTAACTAGCTTAGTCTAATTAGTTTAAGTAGGGGAGAGTAGAAACATATTGACAAAAGATATTCTAAAGTCATAGTAGTTGTTTTCTAATTAACTACAGTAGAAAGTATGATGTTTGCCTTTGCTTATCAACCATAAACTGCCTACTGCCCATCCCACCACTGCCCCTCAACCTGCCATAAAATATTATCTTGAGTTTCTTCTCATCTATGATATGATCTTAAACTACATAAATTCAACATAGATCAATTCACACATACATGGATCTGACTCACAAGGGACAAAACCCAGCAATTTCAGTGATAAACCTTGGATATCTGCTTACTCCATGAATTTTAAGATGTTTGCATAACTAATATAGAAATGAGGTGATAAGCATTGAGTTTAGCATAAGCTTACTATTAAATATAAATATAGATAATTCCCTTAATTGTCACTTCTTATTACTACACCATATAGTAATAACTTTATGCAAATTTGTATTGTGATTGTATGAAAAGAGTAGAACAAATCTTCTAGCAAGACAAAGGTAAAGCACAAAAAGCTACTGGCAAAGCAACATACTTTTAAGTTGATCTGTGTTTTCCTACTTCTGTCCTCCTACACTAATTTTGTGGAGGTTTCTGTGGGGCTTCTGAGAACATTGTCTTGATGGAACTAAAACTCCACATCACTTCTCTTAACATATCACAGTTTTTTGTCAAGCCTATATTTTTCCTTTTCTTCAAGGAAAAAATGAAATATTAATTTATTATAGGATATGATTTGATTTTCACTGCCTTTAATTACTCCTTGGTTTATGATTGATGGATTAATAAATTTTTTATTTATATAAGGCTCTTGAAATATTAACACGTACTCTACAAACAATCCATTTTCAGATTGCTGTCTGAAGTAAAATCTTCAATAATGATTGAAGTTAATACTTGATTGCCACAGGATGTTTTTATTGTAATCAAAACATAAACTGCTGTGCATGAATCCTATCACAAAGCACCACGTGATTTTTTTTTGTTAGATGTTATAATAGTTAGATAGCTTATCATCAAAGTTTTTGCAATTTGCCTTATAATTGTTGCTTTATTTTAGTGTAGAAAACAAAGTGCCAAAAGTTCATGAACCCTCAAATTTAGAAGTATTTTTTAAAATTACATTATCACACATTGCAAATGCAGTTTTAATGATATCTGTGGAAATAATTTAACAGACTACTCCAACTCACAACCACGTTGGATTTGTCTACGTCAGCTCACTACTATGCACAGGGACACTTTTTAATGAATCAGGTTGTACCAGGTCCCAACAACTGTGACTTCGAACACTTCCAGGGATGAGGCATTCACAGGGCACCTGAGTGTCTCACCACTTTATAATAAAGTAATTTACTGAAGTTTAACTGTTTATGAGAAATTTAAAACCTTTTTTCAGAAAAAAAAAATTTCTTCAAGACGATTCCTAAATTGAAAATGTATTACTGTAGGATGACCTAATCAGTGCATTCCACTATTTGCTTACTGTGAAACAATGGAACAAAGCAGAGGGTGATGCTTAAACAGAGCATACATGATTATTTGGGACACACCAAAGAAGAGAGAGGTGGGTTTTCAATCTGACTGTATCCAGGGCTAGACATTTTGGTCGCCGGATTTGCTAAATTAGAACATAATCCTTTATCCACTGTGTCCTTCCCTTCACTTGGAGGCAATGATCTTCCTGTTGTCCTAGGATTCATGCCATGGCAAGTCCCTTACTTTAACTATATACTAGATAAAGAAGGCAGTCAGACTTCAAGTATGAATATTGCACTATAGGGTATAATTATGAAAAAAAAAAAATTATGCTTCAGAAATTAATTTAGTTTCCTAAATGGGAACTGGACTTCTTTGATAGTTTAGCTCCATCCAAAAACCTCAACCAATTCCAAAGCTCTTTCCCAGTCAGTGAAAATTTGAAATAGGCTTTTATGTGAATTATTTTAATAATCAGTGATCAGCAGTAGCCCCATAGCAATTAGTATTTAAATTAACAGAGAAGTAATTTGAAGATACTGAGGTTGGTTAACCATGCTTTCGCACTTTCTCCTACTTTCTCCAAGAAAACTACTTTAAATATTTTTCCTGGAATAGGAGTATATTCTGAAGCTTGGCTAAATAAAAACAGAATAGCTGTTGTACTGTATATTCTGAATAAATGTATCTTTTATAAAGTGAAATTTTATTCTGATGGCTTGATATCAAATGCTATTTTCTGTTTCCCAATAACAAATAAAGACACTGAATATACATATGAACAAATGATTCAGTTTTCAGTAGGTGACTAAAGTTCTTGCATTATATTTTGCTTTCTATTAGGATTCTACTGCAAGTATGAATGTTTTCTCTGTTTTCATGAAGGAGCAAAATGGAACTTTTAGCATTGAATTATTATTATTACTGTTGTTACTATTGCTATTAATATTATTATTATTGCTATTATAGACATGTGCTGCAATTTCTAGAAAAAGTCAACAAAGCATTCCAGCTAATATCATTGTACTGCCCAATTAGTCCAAGTCAAATATGAACCTTCATCAAAAGATCAACACTTAATATGAAAACATTTAATCCTAGAGTATTCAAAATTCTGGGGAAAATGGTTTTATTTTTAGACATATCAAAAAAGTCAGCAGGTCAAACTGTTCAGCAATTTCCGAGTACTTCACATTATCAATGATTACAGTTTCTGTCTGAAAAAGAGAGATTTTCTAGCTAACTTTTTAGTTATCAATAGAAGTAAGGGTGACTTTTTGCAAAGAATTTGTGTCTTAAAAAAATCATAATAAACTACCCACATAATGTGAAGTGTGAGGTAAACCCAAGAGAAATGGAGAAAATAATTATGCCTTGCCTTGAGAGAAGAGGCTAAATTATGCACAGGCTCTGCACAAAGGTACACAGAGCAGGTATTTGGAACAATTATGTTCAGTTGATCCAGATTAAAAATTACTGATCAACAAGAATGTCCTTGATCCTGGCCCAAGACTGTCAGGTACATGCTTCAGCCCCGCTTTGTCAATTTTGAGAATTTTTTGTTCACATAACCCCACTTTCTTACTTGATTGTGGATAGTCATCTTCTCTTCCCTCTGAATTCAGTCTGATAAGTGGGAAACTTCCCTAGGTGACAGGTCAAGACGACAGAGAGGGACCTCCATCTTCTGCAACAGGAAATTTCCCACTGCCATAATTGACTGCTTTTTCTTATTCTCTTCTGTTGTACAGACTCAACCAGCACAGCTGCTTCATTTGACAGCATTCC
This sequence comes from Serilophus lunatus, assembly GCA_013399895.1. NCBI lineage: Eukaryota > Metazoa > Chordata > Aves > Passeriformes > Eurylaimidae > Serilophus > Serilophus lunatus. The sequence goes on along the minus strand of VXBA01003228.1, from coordinate 123,648 downwards.
CTTAAAACTTTGTTCTTTCAGTGCTGTTCCCTCTTTCTGAAGTACCCCATGGGTCAAGGACATCAAAATCATAGGGACAGTTTTTTAAAAACTATCAGAGACTTCCCTGTGGTATATCACTGCCATGTATGAGGGTGCATATACCAGTCTGAGCAGACCTGTTAATGTCCCACCTTTTTTCCTTTTTTTTTTTTTCTTTTTTTCTTCTTTTCTTTTTTTTTTTTTTCCAAATTGATGTACAAACTGCTCACTATTTGTTACCTATCTTAAAGGAGCTGATCTTCCCTGATCAAGGGTCAGCAGAGACAAGAGCTTCAAAAACTTGTTCGGTACAGGTAGAGCTTTGGTATGAAGGTTGACAGATGTAAAGTTTCCTGTTCTTACCCTTACCTGGGAGCAGCGGTACCTCCAGATTACTCAGAGGTTCCTGGGAACCTCAGAAATCTCTGATAAAATCCAGAAGGTAAAGAAAATCTCAAAGCAGAGCCCAGAAAATTCTGACAACTGCATTTTTTTTAGGAGTGGTAAGTCAAAGGGTATTTGGAAATGTCCAGTGAAGTAGACATATACAAACCTTTACATGGGTAAACAATTTTACCTTTTTTTTTGCCAATTTTTAATCAGAATGAAACATTCTAATGCATTTGCCAGAAACCAGATATTCATTTTGATTTACTGAAAATGAATTAATGAGCATCTTCCATTTATGATTTAAGCTATATTTCTCTTGGATTCCTTTTTGTCATAGCATAAAAGCAACAAGAGGCAAAGGAATAGCCTGAGAAGATGACGGCTTTTCTAAAGGCCATTATTTTTGAGGGAATGCATCTGATGGTTGTCCTAGAGAAATGAACAAGTAGTGCTCTGCCAAAAAATTCTCTAACATAAACTTCCAGCAGTGAGTTCAGAGTCAGAAATACTACCCTGCTACATACGGAATTTTTCTCCTTGGGAAGAGAATGTGAACATGGATTATATATGACAGGTACATAGATGCATTTCTTAATCTTGAGAGTGCTCAGATACAGGAATAAGAAAAATGAACACAGGAGCTTACCTTGCACAGCCTTTCCTTACAATCTGCTACGTGAATAGGTAATGACTACCAGAGAAGGGAGGGAAATCCATATGCTAGGAAATAAGCTTAGATGAAGATGAATGAAGTTGTGGTGAAGAAAAAGTGGAAAATACACTAATGTGTAATTTAATGCACAACTATCAAGAATGAAACTACAGAAAGTGCGACACATTAGAATTATGAAATATATTTTTTTTATAGAATCACAGTCAAAATGAGATAGACATGACCGTTCTTTCTTTTTCAAATTCTATCCATGTAATCAATGCACAATGTGTGATTATAAGCAAGTTTACTCTTATTTTTCAAATATTCATTATCTTCAGACCCACAACAAATATATGTGATTCACAAGTATACCTGTATAAAATATATTTATATAAAGTTAAACTTTTCTGAAGACTCTATTTTACGATATTACAGTAAAAGCAGCCATTTAAATTACATATATTAGAACTATAGCATTTTCTGACAGGAAAGAGTGCAGTACTGTAATGTTTAATTTACAGAAAAGGGTGCACAAATTCTATTAACTGTTAAAGGTGTTCTTTTAATTATGAAATCAAGTGTTATTGAGACCTGAAACATCACCTGTTGACTAAAAGTGAATTATTTACCTAATGAATTAAAATTATAAAGAGTCTAAAAGGGTATTTAGAGCCTTCAATTAGAAAAAAAAAAGATATTCTGTCAGAAGAAGTGTAAAATAAAATTCAGTTTCCTGTTTATTTACACCAGATGGGAAGAGGAAGGTACATAAAAAGTCGATTCACAATGTCCTGGGTCCTATAGACAGAGATGTCCAAATCATCCTGGTCCACGAGTCCAACTTTGACTGAAATCTTACTTCCCAGTTTGCAAAGAAGTCTCAGACTTTAAAAAAATAAATGACCAAAATGATTTATTATTTTTGTCTTTCATTGAAGAAAATGCATTCAGTAACCAATAGGGTTAGTAACCAATAGGAACAAGAATACAAGTCCAAAGTTCAATTGCAGTTGATCAATATATTACCATAAGTAATAGTTCTTAGCTTTCTACCTCTTTTTTCCCAATTATGAAGCAAATTAACCTATTATAAATATCCCTAAATCACAGAATCACTGAATTGTTAGGGTTGGAAGGGACCATGGATATCATGTAGTCCAACCCACCTGCCAAGGCAGGGTCAGCAAGAGCAGGTTACACAGGAACACCTCAGGGGAGGTTTAGGTTGGATATCAGGAGAAACTTTTCCACAGTGAAAGTGATCCCCCACTGGAATGGGCTTCCCAGGGGGGGTGGTGGAGTCACCGTCCCTGGATGTGTTTAAGGATAGGTTAGACGATGAACTGAGTGGTATGGTTTAGATGGTTTAAATGGTTTAGATGGTATAGATGTTAGATTGATGTTGGACAAGTTGTTAATCTAGGTAAAGGTTGGACTTGATGATCTCCATGGTCTTTTCCAACCTTATTAATTCTGTGTGTAACACATCTGGGTGGGTTTCAAATGTCTCCAGAGAGGTAGACTCCACAAAATCCCTGAGCAGCCTGTTGCAGTGCTCTGCCACCCTCAATGTAAGGAAGTTTTTCCTCATGTTGAGGTGAAGTTTCCTGTGTTTTAGTTTATGGCCATCACTCCTCGCCATGTTTCTGGGCACCACTAGAAAGAGTCTGGCACCATCCTCTTGACACCTCATTTTGAGATCTTTAGATGTAATTATGAGATCTCTCAGTCTTCTCTTCTGTAGACTAAATCTTTGTTATCAAACAAGATAACCATGAATATGGTGTAAAATCAACATAATTTATGGCATGGAGAGGACCAAGAGGTTGCAGTCAGTAGGTTTATTGTTCAACAAGAGAATGATCTGATCAACAATAGTAACTCAAAGTTTTTCTGGTTTGAGATATTATGCTTAATGCTCATAAAACATGGGCTTCCAAAAGAGCATTCTGTAACATTAGCTCTGCAAAAACTGGCCTTCCGACAGTCAAAGCATTTTATTAGAACTAGATCTACTTTCCCACTGAAATGACGGAAACTCAAGACCTTATGTTTCTGAGGAAAATTGAGATATAATTATACCATTCTTTGGCTTTCAGGAAAAAAGCATCACATATCATGTGATGAACCAAAAAAGTAATTACACTTGAAAACAAATGTATAAACATTAGATTTAATAATCAGCTCAGGGCACAATGTTTCCAGTACTACTTGCTTTGAAACCAGTTTCTGATGTAACCTGAATCGCAAGTCTTGTGGTGTACCTCCATGAAAGTACATCTAGAAATCACAACCGATTTTCTCCTGAGGTTTTGTGATCTGAGAGGCTAAGTAGCAATCCCTTTGGTCTGCAAATAAATGCCTAGCTACAGCACTCCAAGATCATGGGTATTATTGTGTTTTAAAAATACATATACATGAAAAAGTTGCTTCAAAAGCTGGTGTGTAGGCAAATAGTGTTCATGCACTAAAGAAACATCAAAGCCCAGAGTGAATCTGCAAAGTTATTCTATATTCTGATTAATGTTGCAGACATCAGAGATTTCAGATAAGAATCTGTTGTTCTGTTATACTGAAATTAACAAAAATTGTAGTGCTCTCAGGTGGTAAATATCAAGTGATGACGCCTTTAAAACATCAAAGCAATGCATGGAACATTGAGAAGTTTGATGGAAGAGGATAACAAAAAATATTTACTTAAGCAATTATATTCTAAACTATAACCTTCGCACAGTATAATAAATGTAAAAATAGTAAGGGAGTAAAATGTGGGGGGGTTTGTTTTTAAGATGCATTTAAGAATGATATTTAACTTCTCTTATAATGTTTAAAATCAAGTTATGCTAAGAATGAAATATTTTTCTTCCCTTTGATGGATAGAAAAAAGTATTCTGGTACTACAACAAATGGGGGAAAAAAGACACCCAAATTGTACTCTTGTATATAATTTAAAAAATGACAAGATTTTTAACAAGGTAAAGACTTCTAAATTCAAATATTTTCAGTATTGTTCATTTTCATCCTCAAAATTCTATATGCAAAGTTATTCCTTCATGCAATTGACATTGACAAAAAAACTGATTGTTTTCTAAATTACACCTTTTTTATAATCTTGATTTCAATATTATGTAGTGAAGATAAACATTGTATGCAATTTGTCTAGCAGTTTCCATAGTATCCTCTTAAGCCAAGCCTGCATAGAAATCCTAGTTAAAATTTCATTAACAGAAGTTATGGATTCTTATGTTCTCACACGCAAAAATCTGGTTTAGGGATCACTAAATTTGACCAGTCTGGTAGTGCCTGCTCCTGAAGCCGATTTGCCAGTCACAACAGCCAAACTTGCCTACTCTGAGGGGAGGTAGTAATTTCTGAACTGCTCACAAGAATTTGCTTCTGGCTTAGACATGAACATTTTGCAGTGGCATTAAGAAGCAAATTCAGTCTGTTCTGAATCCTTGAGCTTTAATATATCTAATCTAGCTTCACATAGTTGTTTTTTCTTCTATGAGCTCGCATATACTACTTAGGATTATATAGGGTGTCATATGCTAATAATAGAATTTATGATTTACATTAAATTATTTGCCACAAAATATAAATTTAAATGAGATTTTCATACTTTTTAGGCTATTAGCCTGATAAACAAAACTAAAAATAATTTAAAATAGCTTGCAAAGTTTATTCATGATGATTTTTAAAAGAATTTAAACTTTTCTTCAGGTGGATTGAAATTGGAAATTATTAATTTAATAAGTATTTACTGTTCTTTTACTAAATTTAATTCAAAAGTGTCTGAAAGTTATTTTTTTGCTTTTTCTTTTTCTCAATAATAATCAGTCTCAGTTTGCAAGCAGCTAATCATGTTCTACAGTAAAGCAAAGGTCTTATTGCCATCTCAAAAACATATTGAAAGTTGCTGATGTTTCACTTTTATGCATATTAAATCACAAAGCAAAAAAAAATCATCTTCATAATCATTGTTGACATATCACTCAAAACATCAACAGATTATATTTTCTGCAATACATGTTTATTTGCAATGCTGTATATTGTAATACTTCAGCATTTAAGATATTGGGGATGTAATTGATCAGACAGCATAGTCTTCCCACAAAATCTTTTTTCAGTTTCTTTTGCAAGCTCAGACATTCAGAATTCTGAAGCTAGAGACCTCAAAAAGAAAAAGGAGAAAAAAAACCCCATGCTTAATAGATATATAATTTACTTAACTAAGCATCTGCATTGTAGAACTTTCATCATGTTTGGTTATTTTCAATGTTGTCCAAAGCCCACTAGAACAAGTGAGAAGAATCTGCAGTCTTTAGAATATTTTCTAGATAACATGTTTTACAAAGTTTGATTCAAAAAATGTTTACACAAATGCAGTTTAAATGCTGGTATACTTTAACTTAATGACTCTAAGGCTTCACATGAAAGTGAGGATATTTCACTACTTTTATTATTGTATTTATTTTTTTGTATATTCTCAAATAACCAAAGTGTTACATTTCATATTTATTTGCAGAAATATAAATTGATGTATTGCCTTCAAGAGAGTGGAGAATAATAACTCTGGATACTGAAAATCCCAAGAATAAAGTCTTAGTCCATATGTTAGAATCATGACTAGATGCTGTGTTGGCAGAATGACAGCATTAAGTGCTTAGTCACTCATGTTCAGCATTTTGTACTCACTAAAGTTCATAAAGTGGAACTGCTATCTATAAGGCCTAAATCCACACGTTGCCTAAATATACATGTTACAACAACCTAAAAACAGACAATGAAAATTAAGCACATCTACCACTACTGAAGAGACAAATGAAAAAAACGGATCTCATAAAAGGGGAGGTGCTATTCCTTCTTTTATTCGTTGAAATGCTACTGGTAACACTGAGAGGCTGCTGTGGCAGTAGGAAGCCGATAACAGCACAGGAGCCTTTCTGCTTGTAGAATCATGATGAAGTACAAACTCAAATGTGCATATTAGCATATTTTTGACACCTCAGAGGCTATACAAATTTTTATGATTGAATAGATATTAAGTGGAGTTTTCTGCTCAGCTTGAAAAGCAGCATCCCACATCTCTGGTTATCAATTATCTTGTGCTTCTCATGCATCCATCACTTCAGTAGCTCAGCACCAGTCAGGGCAAATGTCTTTCTCCCATAACGATCATGGCTGATTTATTGATTCTATTGTATTCTCTAGTTTTCTTAGTCAAAACATAGAAAAATAATTTTGTTTGAAGGTTTCAAGGACACACTTACAATAATTTTTCATTGGCCTTAGTGTGTTTGAGTAAGGAATTATCCAGAATTTGAAGCATTCTGGCAATGGCATCTATATAAACATTGAAAGGAAAAGGCTCTTGACATTTCAAAGGCATCTAGACTATCATATTCTCTTTGAAAATTAAGTCCGTTATCCTTGAGAAAAATGTGATATTTAGATTTTGTCTTTTAAAGATACCTGCTGCTGAAATGGGGGTGTTGGGGTGGAGAATATCACACTAATATTATATGGAAACATTAATGTTGCTTGAACAAACTCTACTAATATGCAGAATCCTGCATCTGGATTATAATGTGGATATTATTTCCTACAAGTAAAGAAACTTGCAAAACCTTCCAGATCACTGCAACATATTGAGTAGTCCCTTGGAAAGAGTACGTTACATCAAATTCTATTTGTCCGCCCCAGTTAATACGCCCTGAGCAACCTAATGTACCAGTCACTGCAGTATTCTGTAGAATCCTCACAGGTTCATTTTACAGATGTTCAGGGACAATGGATTAAGGCATGAAAAATATAATGTGTAATCCAGAGACAACTGAGTGATGATGAATATCATAGTATGCTTGACTACAAGGATCATACTTGATGACAGCTAAATGCAATGGGTTATAACTTCAGTTTATAATCTTTTCTTTCAGTCTTTTGACAGTCTCAAAAATAAACTGCACACTTTTTGTGGTGTCGGATATTTTTTCTTGCAAGTGTTTATTAGCTGTCATTATTCCTTCTCATTACCAAAATCCTAGAAAGGCTGTATGTTGTCAATCCATTCTTCTTAACCTTTTTTCAATTTCGGTAACCAACAGGACTAAACAAGATGGATTATAAGCATACTGCAAACTTTTTGTTCATATCACTTTTACACAGTGATGGTGGCTGCCCTATGGGACAAAGAATACATCAGATTATAGGGTAATGTAAGTTGCCCAATTTCCACAGATATTAAAAGTTAATTTATTTTCTCATTTATATTTCTAATAAAATAATCTTTCAGTGACATTGGCCCTTCTCTTCCTGATAAATAAAAATAAAATGGATTTTACTTCATCAGAGAAGCGTGATTTCAGCTGTTTCACTGTCATCTCTTACTGCTGTGGATTTTATACTGGTTCTTCTCACTACAAATGGGAAATGTAGTAGGCAGAATCAAAGCTAATATATGTCATTATAAGTAATTGTAATGACATATATAATGCCAATTTGATGTCATATGAAAAGAGGAAGGGGTTTACCCAACCCGTAGTTTGGGAGAGATTTTCTCGGTCTTTAGTAATTTATTTGTCTGCCAGTGACCCAGGGAAGCCCAAACCTTTGTGTCAGACCAGTCTGTTAGTGTCTCATAAAGGGAACACTTCACTGAAGAGATTCATAAGATTGGAGAGTGATTCACCTGCCCTTTTCAGGGGGGCTAAGCCAAGAGCAAGTCTGGCCACTGCTGGCCACTGCAAGCACCTGTAAAGGACTCACTCTAACAGTTTACAGAATAACACTCTTTCTAATACATATAATAACACTCTTGCTAATACAAATTGTGACAGGTTAATAAGGTTTGTGGCATTATTGGTGATAGTGTCTGATTGCAGAAATGTGTTTGAAGCAATCTACTAATACTATAAAGCAAGCACAAGCACTAATCCCAATAGTAGAATTTAGCATGCATGGAATATGGTTCTTAACCAATTAGTGTCCCAGTGGGAGAAGAAGACAGGTTCAGGCTGTTGACTCATCCCAGCAGTTTCAATGAAGTCTTCCTCATTTTTCCCCCTATTCCAAATTTTCTTCTATTCTATATCTTTATACTATCTCTTCAGGTTTAGAGTGACTTTAGTCATTAATACCTTTATCTCTGATTCACTTCACTTTGCATGCTTAATGATGGGGATTGGGTCTTGGCATCTGAGGAGAGGGTATGCCTTAAAGGGTGTACTTAATATTTTGGAGAACTCACTTTAGCTAAATAGCTGGATAATTTGGAATATTGTTAGCTCAGCTGCAGAACATCTTCATCTGTCTCCCTTGGTTGACAGGTACTGTAGGATTTTATGAACTATGAAGTACCACCATGCTCTCCTCTCTAAAGGGATTTCTATGTAGGAAAGGCATGGCGTCTTCACTCTCCATTCCATCCCCTGTAGCAAGTGCTTATTTTTATATAGAGGATCTTTGTGGGGCATGTTGACCTCATTCCATCCAGGGAGCAGCTGTTGAACTTTACCTTATCATTCTTAGTCTCTAATGACATTAGTCATTAATATATATTAGCCTTATATATTAATCATTAATATATATTAGTATTATTTTAGTCTATATAATTTTAACATGCTTGGGACTTTAGAGTATAGCTCAATGATACAGAAGTTGTCATATTCAAAAGGAGTTTCAAAGACAGTTAAATGCAGGATATGTGTGTTAGAATTAAACATAAAGAGAAAAAGGGTCTCAATAAATACGATGACACAGATCTTCAGTGAGAAATCAGTGTTGCATGTAGGTGTTCTACAGGATCTGTGAATTTCAGAAGATTTACAGGATAAACCAATGGAGAACACTAAAATGTGTTTTCCTCTGAATTCAAATACTCTAGGAATAAACACTTGTGATACTGTCAGAGCGGGAGCAGTTGCAGAAATTTTACACAACTATCTACAACAGCTAGTGGGCTGTGTCTGAGATTCAGCTATGCAAGCAGCAATGCCATCGCCAAGGGTCTATCTGTGATCACCACTAAATTTTGTGTTAGGATTACTAGAAGATCAGCATATGGGCTGACACTTCTTGTACATTTTCTTCTTTTTTTTTTCCATCTTCATGTGTATAGTATGTGCCAAGGCGGCCAAGAAGGCAAATGGCATCCGGGCTTGTATCAGGAATCATGTGACAAGCAGGACTAGGGAAGTTAGCCTTACCCTGTATTCGGCACTGGTTAGGCCTCACCTTGAGTACTGTGTCCAGTTCTGGGCCTCTCAGTATAAGAAATATGTTTCAGTATTGGAATGTGTTCAGAGAAGAGCAACAAGGATGGTGAAGGGGCTGGAGCACAAGCCCTGTGAGGAACGGCTGAGGGAGCTGGGGTTGTTCAGCCTGGAGAAGAGGAGGCTCAGGGGTGACCTTATTGCTGTCTATAACTACCTGAAAGGAGGCTGTAGTCAGGCAGGGGTTGGTCTCTTCTCTCAGGTAACTGGCAACAGAACAAGAGGACACAGTCTCAAGCTCCATCAGGGGAGGTTTACACTTGATATTGGGAAGAAATTCTTCACACAAAGGGTGATTTGCCATTGGAATGGGCCGCCCAGGTAGGTGGTGGAGACACCGACCCTGCAGATGTTCAAAAGTAGACTGGATGAGGCCCTTGGTGCCATAATTTAGATGATGGGCTGTTAGATTATAGGTTGGACTAAATGATCTTTAAGGTCTCTTCCAACCTTACTGATACTGTAATACTGATTTTTGTGGTGCTAAAACAAAATAACAATCTAGGGATAACCTTGAAGTCATATCACTGCTTACCAGGAAACAGATCAGGCCAAGGACATCCCTGAGATTTTTAATTCCTCTGGATAGAAGCTCTTTCATCTGATTATTCATACTTCTGGGACACACAAGTCCAGCTCTATAGGTGAAGTACACGAAAAATGCTACTAATTCGGATTACTTGCACTAATTTAGTGTGTATATAAATGACTGACACAGAGGAATCAAAGGTCTTCCAACTGTACATATTTTGAATCAAACCAATGTTTCGATCTCCCAGTGGGCTGTCCCTAGGCTTCCCTTCAATAATTCATCTGTTCTAGAATTTTTGGCTGAAGAACTACTTATATGTCCTTAGTATTTGACCGTATTGAATAAATCACTGCTGCCACAGCAACTGAGAATTGGCAAAAACTGTCAGATATACAGCAAGCATACAGCTTTGCTCTGGATAGCTCATTAAAGCAGTCCTGCCATTCCCTGAATGCACAGATTTAATTAGATTAAAAATGGGAGCTAATTTGGTCCACGGCTCTTAAGACTTTTACACTAACTTACACAAGATAGCAAAGTTCGTCTATGAAAAAAAGAAGCTAGAGAAAAAAATTAAAAAATATGTTAATTAATTCATACATTTTAATCCAACACTTTCAAATTTTGTGTCTTTTCTTTAATTCAAACAAATTAAGTCGCTTTGTATATGTTTTAACGTCTCCGGTCTTGCATTACTCTGTGAATTTGTGCTTTCTCACTTACATCTTTCCATGATCAAGACTTGTTTCTGTCAGTAAACAAGTTGTCACTTGAGACAAAAAGAAGGATTCTAGTTTGGTAACTCAGTGTTTTCTCTTTCCAATGACTAAGGTAATATTTTAAATTGCTAAGCAGAGGTCAGTAGAAATCTGGCTCAGTCAATTTAGGTTCTATTCCAGCAGTTCAACAGTACTAGAGCTCTGTCTTCAAGGTACTTTTGTAAAAGTATTGTCACAGATTTAGAAAGCTGCATGGATATCAAAGCAACTGAAATCTACCAGATTAAACTGTGTTACTAAAATCCTCTTTTTCCCCCCCATATTAGCCCCATTGCAGGAAATTTTGAAATGTTACTGACCTTCATTCAACAAAAATGATGGTGATTTAAACATATGTACTAATCTGCTCAGTTCAAGTCATGTCCTTTGAACATCATAGTGCTGGATTTTTTGTGATTGGATGATATCAGTGAAGTGATGCATACAAAACTTTCAGATCAGTAAGTTAATTGTAGGAGGCCAGCTTCCTCACAATCTTGTCAGTGGGAAAACTTTAACAAAAATGGTTTTCAACATGGTTTTCGCATGGTGTTTGCCCATTTGTATTCAAATTATACATATTTGTAAGAACATTTAAGAATACTTGTGGTATCTTGTGGATAGTGAAAAGATGATATTATTGCCAAATTCAAAATGCTCCTATCAAATCTTTATAGACGTATTCTGCAATATCAGATCTTTGAACTTCAGTAAAAGATTTTACAGTTTGTTGTAAAGAAGTGCTGTGGCCCTTTTAAGTTTTTATACCCCAAAATTTTATCTAGCGAGCAAGAGGGAATAAGAAGTTTTAAATGAACAGATGAAAATGTGCAAAAACCCCTTATTTCATAATAAACTAGAGAAATAACATGTGCACTAGGAAGAAAGTAAAAGCAATAAAAGTCCCACTAGAAACCCATTAAGAACATTTTAAATAAATGCATGTAAATCACAACATTTTCAAAAAAGATAATATATTTGCTATTTCCACAAAAGTCAATGAGTTGGGAAAATCTGAATGTTTTATATTACATTTCGTGGCTATAAGCTAACCCTGTGTATTGGTTTCTCTGTGGCCAGGTTTTGGTAGAGTGGGAAGGCTGAGGGAAAGGTTTCTTCAAGAAGCTGCTGGAAGTTTTCCCCACGTCCAGCAGTCCCAATGCCAGCCCACTGCTGACCAAGGCCAGACCAATCAGCAGTTAAACGAACACCTCTATGATAACATATTTAAGAAGGAAGGGGGGAAAAGAGTTCAGCTTGAGATGAAGATGACTGTCGGAGAGGAGCAGAGTGAGAACATGTGAACAGCAATGCAGACACCAAGTTCAGTGGAGACGGAGGGGAAGGAGGTGCTCCTGGCACCAGAGCTGAGATCCAGCTGCAGCCCATGGAGGAGACCATGACGCAGCAGGTGGATGTTGGAGGGAGTCTGTGGCCCATGGGGGGCCCATGTTGGAGCAGGGTTTTGGCAGAGAACTGTGGCCCGTGTGGAGAGGAGCCCAAACTGGAGCAGGATTCTCTTGCTAGGAGTTGTGGCCTGTGGGGGAGTCACACTGGAGCAGCCTGTGCCTGAAGGACTGCACCCTGTGGAGAATGGCCCATGTGGCAGCAGTGTCTGAAGAGCCCATGGGAGGGACTCTCACCACAGCTGTTCATGAGAGGGACAGTCTCCTATGGGAGGGACACCCCGAGATCCAGGGGAAGGATCCTCTCCTGAACAGCGGCAGGGAACACCAACTGACCATAACCCCCCCTCCCTGTCTCCCTCGCTGCTGGGGGAGAGGAGGTTGAACATGAAGGAGGAGGGGGTGGGGGGAAAGGTGTCTCTTATATTTCTCACTCTTCAGCTCCGATCTTAGTAATAAATTTAACTAATATCCCCATGTGGAGTCTGTTTTGCCGGTGATGGTGATTAGTGAAGAATTTTTTATGGTCCTTATCTCAACTTGTGAAGCCCTCTGTTATATTTTCTCTCCTCTGCTGTGTTGCAGGGGGAGTGAGAGAGTGGCTATGTGGGCCCCTGGCATCCAGCCCGGGTTAAACCACTATGCCCTATCAGCTAAATTTACAGGCTTGGCAAGCAAAATTGACACATATAAGTTAGAAAATATTTAAATAAAATCTTCAAATGCTTTATTTCACTAATAGGAATGATTTTTTTTTAAAAAAAATATTTGAATATTTTGGTTTAGCTACTCAATTATCTTTATACAGGCACAATAATGGTGCAAACTCTACTTGGCTCTATTCTCCTATGTGCTTATTTGCAAGTTCTGCTTATTTTATAAGTTTCCGTGGTTCAATCCTCTTTGGGGGAAAAAAATCAGCAGAAAGCAGCAAAAGTATAATTTCTTCTTTTGTTGGAAAGTACGTTATGAGTACTGGAGATGCTTAAACTCAGCAGAGACTCTCAAGAGAACACTGAAGTTTCAATCTCAGGTTTTTGCACATTTCACTAAAGGCTCATAGATGGTAGCTCAGGGACTGCGATGCAGAAGGCAGGATATTACTTTGATGGAAAGGTGTAACTTTATGAAAGATTTATATGAGTGTTGGTCTGTGTTCTATATTGTATTCTATTGGTAAGAATATCAAAATAAGACCTTCACCTTCCTAGAATGGTGAGAGTTCAAAGAAGTAATGTGGAGGCCATCAGTCATCAATTTGTCTTAGGATTTTATGAGCTGGACAGGGGTAGAAAAAGCATCTTTCTACAGCTTAGTTTAATCTCACCCCATCTATATTTTCATAGTACAGAGTTTTGGTGAGATATTTTAAGGATGAGACATATTTTCCTTGGATGATCTGAAGAAACTCACTGGAGAGGATCACAGTATCAGGTAAATTGATTTGTCTATGAGACACTTTTTGAGTGATATAGTTTGGGGAAGGCAGATAGGGGAATAATAGAGAAAAGGAGGAGAAATTAGTGTTTTATCTTTTTGTTTCAAAGGAGGACTTAGTGTTTTTCAAATTCTCTATGATTACCAAAGGTTAAAAAGTACAGCAAGTAAAGCAAGTTAGAACAGCAGTCTCAGATGAGTTGTTTAATTATCACAGTAGTGAAAATTGTAGAAATCTTTGGGTTGAATAATTTGATCCATTTTCTAAAATTGTATTTTCTTCAGTTAAAAGAAATGCTAAGTACATGATGACACTACCACAGAGAGGAAAAACAGACTATTTTCCATCCATGTGATAGACATGGCAAGTAGCACTTACCCTGAACTGCAATGAGACAGATTTATGTTTGACATTGTGTAAAATTTCTATAAAAAATGCTATTTAAGCTAATTAATTGTTGGAATAGATTGTCTGTACAGTTGTAGGTCTCTACTATTCTGTAAGACATGGTAAGTAAAATTTATCTAAGTAATGCTCTAGCTACAGTGACTCCTGCCTTGAGGCGGGAGGTGAACTAGAGTTCACCTCTGAGGTACGTTCTCGTCCTACAGGAGAAAAACTGACACCCCCTCTTCCCTGTAAAAGTCTATGCCACTGGTTGAAACCCAATAGAGACTTAATATTATGAAATGAAAAAATCTTGGAGGTGTAGCTCATGAATTTCCTAACGATTTCACTAAAAGACCAGATTATAACCTCACGCAAATAGACAAGAAATATTTCTGTTAAAATGACTTGAGAGAAAAGGAAGCTGTTAGGAGTAACCATTAGTTCTGAACTCAGGGAAACAGTCACGGTACTGGGTTGTATCCTGCAATGTGTTAATGTAGGGTAGACCAGAAACAATTCTTTAGAGGTGTTAATCCCTGTAGGAGCAGAAGATCTGGCAAAGGTAAATCTCAATACTAGAGATATGTCACCCAAAAGAAACATAATGTGCATGACGAAAAGGGTAATTATAATCCCAGTTAAAATGTTTATGTTCAACATGAATAAAATATCCGCAGTAAATTAGAGCCTCATGCTCTCTTAAAATTCTGATTATTAAAAATATCAGGATACAATTCCATCCTGGAGGAATCTCTCCTTAATCACTGAAAATAATGATCCTTCATGTTTCAGGATAAGCATTAGAGTTTGTTTTGTTTTTGGTTTTGTGTGTGTACTGGTTTGAGGGGACTGGGATCACGGGGGGTCAAAGGGGGCATGGAGCTTGGGGGTGTTCTTGGATTTTGAGAGGGGGAAGACTGCAAGTTAAAATTCCGTTTCCCTTAAAGCTGGGGGAGGGGGGAAGCTGAGATGAAGGCAGCCCTATCCTGGGCAGGGCAGGGAGGTTGTCCCCAGCTGTTCCCTGGGATCGGGGTGGTGGGCTGTGGGGGGAGGGGAGCCTTTGCTCCAGCTGCTCTCCCGGGACTTGGGGAGGGAGAAGAGGAGGCTGCTCTCTCGGTTCTCTCTGGTTCCTGGGCTGAGCGGGGGCCGGGATGGAGTGGAGACTGCGCCAGTCCCGGTGCCCCGAGGCCAGGGCTGGGNGCCGGCCCAGCCAGGATGGTCCCGGTCCTGCTTCTTCACTCTCTCCCTGCCTCTACCGTCCTCGGGGGAAGCCCCAGGGCGGGTGTGGCAGCTCCAGGCCAGCCCTGGCCGGGAACCTGGGCACAGCTGCCACTTTTGGACAGTGAGGGGGGCCAGTGCTGGTGCCATGATGGTGATGAAGGCAGTAATGGCGCGAGGGTGTTCCCCAAGGTGCTGCAGCCATGAAAACAAAGATGGCGCTTAACAACTCGAACGTGTGGGTCTTCGACGAGAAAACATGGGAACTGAGGAGGGGCCCTGCTGGCTGGACCAATGGGAAGCCGGTTTGGCCAGGAAGAAGGCGATGAGATCCATGCAAGAACGAGAAGGCTTAAAAGTTGACGCAAGGGGCCGGCCCCGCTCTCTCTTCTTCTTCCGCTTCTTTGAGAGGAGGCACACAGCTCCGGTCTCCAGCGCCCGCAGGCCCCCACGGCGGGATTGCACCCGTTTCTCTCATCACGAGAGCCATTTCCAGCTTGGCTGGCAAGTAACCCTCAGGGAGGTGGTGGGAGGGAATCATTTTCGCCTCTCTTTGTGTTTTTCAGAGAACTTCAAAAGCCGGGGACTCCCCTCCATCAGAGGGACGGATAGAGACAGATTTCCTACCCTTCCCCACTGCTTTTTTTTTCAGCTAGTCATTTTGGGTTTTTTTTTCCCCTTTTTGTGTTTTTTTTTTTCTTTGCGTGTCAAGTATCCCTCGATGTAATTCTGGGGTCTCCTGTGGGTTATCTGTACTTCCCTAATTTAAACCCCTTGTAATAAATTGTTCACCTGCTACAACTCTATTCAGTTTTCCGTCACCTTTATTGAACCTGCCCCCTGAATGCTAAAAGGTGGATTAAACCACCACAGTGTGTCTGTTTCTTTCTTTGTTTGCTTCTAGTAAATGTTGCATTAACTCCATGCATTCAGAGGGTTTTTAAAGCTTATTGCTCAATTAGAACACCTTGTAAAAATCTATACAGTGTTAAGAATTTTTAAAAATATGAATGTTTGTCAATCACAAGCGTCATTGCATTTCATAGTAAAGACATCTATCTCCTGAAGAATGAATTGTTTATTTCCAAAAGAAAGTTCCTTTTAAATTGCAAATTTATCAGCCAAAAGCGGTATCCTGAGGTGCTTGATTTTCTTTTTTAATGTGTGAGCATATATCATTAAAGGTAAGAAGAGATTTTTAACTGGACTCAACATCCTTTTTGAATATGAAAAATAGCGAACGGATTTGTTGGGTTTGTAACCTCTGTTATTAAGGAGACACGTTGTAGAAATTTTCTAGAAGTTGCCAGCTCCATGAGAGTTCTGTTGAATTGATGCAATTTAAACAGAATGTGATGAAAAAATAAGTTACTAAAATCAAGTCCCTGTCCACCAGGATAGGACTAGATCACTAATCACTACCAATCACTACAGCTTGTCTGACACAATAAAAATTCCTGGCTCCATGTATTTTTTTGATAATTTTGAGCAGGTATATATTAGCAAGGTAACCTTAGGGGAATTTAGATGACAGTGAATTGCTCTGTATCTATTATAGTAAAGCAAAGAAAGCCTGTAGGGACAAAAGAATAACTTGTGTGGAATAATTTTACAACTATAATTTTCCACTATGCATAGGTCCATGCTGTCGTTAGGGACTGATACAGTAATGAATAGTCTATTGCAAATTGTTTAGCCACGAAATGAAGAATCTTTTTATTTTCTTCATTAATTATTATTTCTATAATATTTTCCTCAAAGACATCTTTGACAGCCCATTATCCTCTATTTATTTGTTCTGAATTCTTGCCTAGGTTCTGTTAACATTTCATTGCAGATTATATCACTATTTAGACATTTTAGACCTCTATTCCAGATGATCATCCCATCTCCAGATCTACTTGGAGTTCAGTTGCTAAAAACTTTTCCTCTGAGAGTTAGTGAAGAAGAAGACATAGGAGAAAATTCTGAAAAAAATCTTCAATATTTCTTTTTTTCTTGTAGCATCCTCAAATTTTTTAATTTCATACATAAAAAACAGGGGTTTTTTTCTTACTTCCTGATTTCACAGTAATGTTTTAATATTAAAATGTCTTTCCAAACTACCTCTGCATTTTCTCTAAGAGCAGAAGGGAAGCACCAAGGTTATCTTTGGTCCTCATGAGGATAAATAAATAAAGACTCATTCAAAGAATGACTCTTAGTGATGATTAGGCTCCTGCTCTCAATAACTCTCTGCAAGGATTAGAACAAGTAGATTACAGAGGCCTTTGTAACATACACTCTTTAGTCTTATCAGGGAGTCATAAAGAATCAGTCTAGCAAAAAATTCCCCATGTGGGAGATTACAGTGAATTTTAACTACCTAACTTTTTATCGTAAAGTTAAGTAGTTAAGTAAGGATTGACAATATATATTTCTAAAGTCCTGTATGAATGAGGGGAAAGCAGATCTGGATTCCTTTTGAGCCAGAAAATATCTATTTTGTCTTACCTAAAACCCCACAACACAGTTTTTTCCTAAACTTCTCTTGTTGGCCTGTGAGATGTGAGAATAAAACATGCCATTTATTTCCTGCACAAGACAAATTTCAGTGGAAATACGACAGTCAGCAAATAGTTATTATGCATAGATACCTTCCAAACAGTCTAATGCAAATGCTAAACAGTTCCCTGCGCTAAAAATATGCTTTTGAAAGCAGCATGTCAAAAAATCTCAGGCCAGATACAGGTCAGTTTTGGAATAGAGCAAATAATTTCAGGTGTGAAAGGGCACTGAACACTCAGATAAATAAAGCAATGTGGAATTTTTAATCAAGAACAACTACACTTGAGATGTAATATTCTGGAGACAAAACTGGAAAGATGTGCTCGTTTTGCCTGGAGTAGAGTTTGTTTTCTTCACAGTGACTAGTGTGGAGCTGTGTGTTGGATTTGTGCTGAACATAGGGTTGACAATATAGAGATATTTTTGTTGTGTTATGCAGTCCTTACACAGAGCCAAGGCCTTTTCTGCTTTTTGTACTGACAGGCTGTTGAGGAGACTGGGGATGCATGGGTGGTTGGGAGAAGACACAGCCAGGATTGGTGAGGCCAGAGGCTATTCCTTACCATGTGGCATCATGTTCAGTATATAAAGCAGGGTAAAAAGGAGGAAGCAAAGGATGCTTGAAGTGACGGCATTTAGCAGTACTTTATTTTATTCCAACATGAATTTGATTTTTATACTTTATATTTAAGTGTCTATGACATGGTGAGCAATGGAGGTCTATAAATTGACCATGCTCCATATTAAAAGATTGGAAAAACTGTATTCTGATCTTTACTGTTTTCTTTTCTGTTAATTTCTATATATTATAAGAAATAGTGAAAACTAGCAAGAGAACTAGAAATCTTCCAAAAAAGTATGGTTATTACTGGAATTGAAAAAAATGAGGAGAAAATGAGGCAACAGCTCTGCATTTAGGATTGTTAATGTTATTTGTTTTGAAAGTGCTGAGCATTGACAACTCTGCGAGAGCTGATAGCTCCCAGAACCAATAAAATCCCAAATATAAATGTCCTCACTGTTCCTAATTAAAAACTACCTTGACTGACTTTCTCTCAACAAAGCTGAACGTGATTGTGTCCTGCCAGTTGCAAGAGAAGTTAGAAACAGACAATATCCCAATTGGCAATTTTATGTCTCATCTTCATGGTGAAGTTAATAAATTATTTTGATTTAAATTATGTAGTAAGATTAAAGTAGAGTAATAACAAGTACTGTTGATTTCACAGGGACTTCCTTGTGTTTCTTGTTTTCTTTGCTGTTAAAATTGAAATCTATTATGTATCTATTACTGATGTTTAAATTAAAATACCTTTTATATCTTTTACTGACTGAAAATTCAAAACAACTCTTATGCAGAGTAAATTTTTAGAAGGTATTAACTTTTTATCCTTGGAGGATTTAGTGTAAATGGAATTTGTGTTGGTAGTTCAAAGTGTTACCCAAGTCCATTAGGTAGAAAAGTATTCTAACTCTTCTTTTGCCAGTATTATTTAATGTGTAATTTAAGGGGATTTTTTCTATATTTTTTTTTCCTGGGCAGATTTTATTTTCCATTTAACTGCTTGAAGTCAGGCCTTATTAATGGGTAAATTTTGATTGAGACATATGAAGACTAGTTATTATATTCTCTGCAGAAATATTTAAAGATCGTCAGTAAAAATATCCCTTTATCTCAATATTATAGAGATTTTATTGACTGCACTTAATACTTTCAGCTTTTCACACTACTTTTAAGTAAAGAAAGTCTTGAAGAAATAACAAGTAAAGTAGATTTTTGAGCTTAAAAATCTATAATGAATTTCTTTTGCTCTATAATTTGACAGCTTTCTTAGAGTGGAGTAAAAATTTTAATATTTGATCTCACAACCCTTATTCTCTTGAAAGATAAATGCTCAAAAACTTGGTTATTATTTTAATAAAAAGAAAATCAAAACAATAGTTGCTGCTAGACAAGTTTACTAGAAGCATGACACTAACTAGAGAGCAAATACTTGAGTGAATATGTGTGTAAAACAGATTCAGAATGTTAAGATTTGTGCCCTAGTGAATAAATAGACATTCAGTGAGTTTCCAAAATGAGTCAGACATTTAGGTGTTCCCAGACCAGTAAGAAAATAACAGAGATTATATATAAAACAATTAAAAAAATCCACAATAGACTACCATGTAACAGCGATAACTGATGCTAGCAAAATTATAAATATAGCTATAGGCAATTTCTCTGTCATGTACGGGCTATATACTTTCCTGTATATGTTAAATGCACAACCATGATCAATCAATCTCCCGTTTCCTGGTACAGTGTTGAAATAGAATAGGAATCGCTATGGAATGCACAACGCCTTTTTGTTGAGCAAAGCTCGAGGAAGGTGGAATAACTTTTGCTGTCCACTATTCATAATCCTGTTACTTTACAAACAAAAGAAACCACCCATACATTGTCTAATAAAGGAGCTGAATGGATGACTTTTTTCACTCTAGCTTTAATAAATTACTTCTAAGTAGACCTTGACAAATTTTAACAAATAGAACTATGGCTCGTAAGAAGACAATGTCAGTTAAAAAAAAGTCTGCTATCCTTTGGGAAAAATCAAGTCATGCTCCAGAATCCCTGAAATCTTTGTTAACAAATACGAAACTAAATCAAATGTTGCGGTTTAACCCCAGCCAGCCACTAGGCCTCAGGCAAAGGCTCATTCACTCCCTCACAAGCAGAATCAGGAAGAGATTAGGAAGGGTAAAAGTGAGAAAACTT
Organism: Serilophus lunatus; assembly: GCA_013399895.1. Taxonomy (NCBI): domain Eukaryota; kingdom Metazoa; phylum Chordata; class Aves; order Passeriformes; family Eurylaimidae; genus Serilophus; species Serilophus lunatus. Next base: position 103,262 of record VXBA01003228.1, on the reverse strand, counting down.
GTGGTTTGAGACGACAGTTTAAATGGCAAACAAAAGTTGTGCACACAAGCAAAAGAAAACAAGTTTATTCACTCTTTCCCATGGGCTGGCAGGTGTTCGGCCACCCCTAGGAAGGCAGGGCTCCATCACCCATAGCAGTGACTTTGGAAGGCAAACACTATCACTCTGAACATATCCTCCTACTTCCCTCTGGCTTTATATGCTGACCATGGTGCTATATGGTATTGAATAACCCTCTGGCCAGCTGGGAGCAGCTGTCCTGACTATGCCACTCCCAACTTCTTGGCCCAACAACCTACTTGCTGGCAAGGTGATACAAAAGGCAGAAAATACCTACTCAGCAATAGCAAAAACATCTCTATGTTATTAATACTGTTTTCAGCACAAATTAAAAACATAATGCCATAAGAACTACTGTGAAGAAGACAAACTCCATTCCATCCAAAACCAGCACACCAGAACACTTAGTTGCTTTTCTTCTCTTAACTCTCTAAGATGGGAATAATTAAAATGGGTGCTCCTGCCTTTGAAGAACACAATTGAATTAAGAGAATTAAAATAATAATAATAAAAAAAAGTTAGCAGTATCCTTCCATCATGTAAAAAACTTGAATATTATGAAATTTGAAAATATTAAGATATGTCGTGATGTCTGACACGAAAAACATGGAAGAAGTTGGAAGCCATTTGTTGAATTGAGTAGACTTTTATGCTACAATTATTGATATACATATACACTAGCTTTGTAACAACACATCAGGATAATAATTAGGACAGCAGAACTGGCAATAATGTTTATTTTCAACCAGTGACCTGAGAAACAACACTATTTTGATCAGTAAGTTAGCCTACTTCAGGCATTTAAAGGGGATGCAGAGGTTGACACAATCAGCTTTGAACGCTCTCTCTCCTCTTCATTAAAACAGAAGGAATTTAGAGTTGCAAACTGAGAAGTTGACAAGTCCAGAAAACATGACAGAACTTACTGCTAGCCCCTTCCACTTAAATCTTTGGAGCATTTTAAGGCTAGATCTAGAAATTGTCTGGTCTGCACATGGGTCTGTACCTCCTGATGCTTGTGCATGAGTGTAAATCCCATGTCCTTTAGAAAGATTTATCTACTCCTCTCCAGACAAAAAAATTGAATACTCCAATAGGCATCCGTAAGGGTGGTATTAAAGGGTGAAGTTTGCCAGAGTGAGCTACAATATGGGGCCAAATGTCATGCTGGATACGTATACAATCTATGTGACAACACAACAGTATGAAATTTGTGTCTGTATCAGAGGGCTTTGTGGTGAAAACATCTAATTGTGTGTTTTGACATCATCGTAACTTGTCAAGACAAAGAAAAGCTACTTTGTAATTGCTGAATATTGAGGAATTCTCCATACAAGGGTCCATGCTGCTAGCTTTGTCTAGTTTGTTGTACATCCAAGTAATTTAATTCCTCTCATGTTTTATTGACCATTTTATCTGTGTTTAGCTGTGCCAGTGTGGCATGGTTCATAGCAAAGGGTGATGGCTGTCATTGATAGAAACAAAAGCTGCTACTCTTAAAAAGAGTGGAGAAGTACACAATCAAGAATAAACATTTGTTAAACACATATTCAAGAAGTATTTGATATGGAGAAGTTTATAACAAGTCATAGTAGTTTTCTATAATGTGTTTTGAAGATTAATATTTTTACAAGATTGACACTATTACATGAATAAAACTATACTTAAGTTATGCCTTTGATATCCAGAGAAAGGTCTGTTCTGAAATAAGTATTTGCTTTTATTTTCCAGTCGCAGTAAAGTTTAGTGCAAAATCAAACATTTCTGAAACCTTCATCTTAGAGGAAATGAGTGTATAAGCTACAAAGATTAACAGTAATTCAGAATCTTTTTTTGTTTCTTGTAATCTTTGTCTCATCTTAGTTCATCTTAGGTAAAATTAAAATGGACTGGAAAAGTACAACATATTTCAAGGAAATAACAAGTATATTTGAGCTTATACTTAGATCAGTAATTAACTTTTCCCTTCGATTTGTCATTTGGTCCTTATTTTTATGATCCTACAAAGACCAGCCATGCCTTATCTGGCTATCCTCCCCCTCCTCTTTCTCTCTCCTTTTCCCCATCACATAATCTAGTTTCATTTAAGCATCTCAGCATGGTGTTTTATGTCTGGAACAGATTACCTTTGTCAGTCTAATATACCTTCTTCAGCTCAAGTTCTTTATTAAATTACTTTTCTAAAATAAGACGCCTTTCTGCTCTTACAGTCTCCCTTAGTAACATCAACAGGGAGATAACTTAAATTCATTAGTGTTAAAACAAACTGATAAGACTCATAAGTATTTGGGTCTATTGAATACAGCTAAGTCTCATAATACCATGAAGATTTTTATGCATATTGTCCACAGGAAGGTTCTCAGTGATGTGACATCGAATGCAATTTTCTTCAAGACAATTCAGTAAATTGTTATTCAGTGGAAAGGTTTGATGGGTTTGATTTTTCATATAAGAAATTCAGTGGAACAGACTGCAGATGTCATTTCTCTGCTATCATTCAGTGATGAATTCAATGAACTTCTTGACTCAAGGGACTTTGCCACATGGTCAGGGGCTGGCTAAGTTATTTGTTTGAGGGATCAGATTTTTTTTCATATATACTGAGGAGGAAACACACTCTACTCAAGTTTATATAATAGAGTTTTTCTGCAGAACCGGTTCCATAAAAGTTACTAAAATTTAAATCAAAACTATTATCTATTCATAAAGCAGATAAGCAGATATTTAATTATAATATTATAGAAGACAATTATGTATTTAACTTGTGTACTGTAGCCTTCAGATATTAGATCAAATCAAGCAGTTAAGCATTTAGATGAATGAGACTTACACTCATGCTGAAGTACTTTTGTGATCCGTACCTGTAGTTTTTAGATATATCTTATTCATTACTTTCTTTGTATCTTTTAAAGAAATATGACGCTATTTCATTTTACATAAGTAATATTTCTTCTTGATGCTATTCCAAGACAAATTTTTGTGGAACAGTGAGGATATTTCATGCGGTTTTCTGTTCCTGAAATGAAAACTCTTACAAAAATGAGTTTTACTAGAAATTCTTTTTGTGTTTTCCTACTGGAATAAGATAACCATATTGCTCCAGCGTTTGCGTTTAAGAGTATGAATCATTTACTGGGTTTTTATTGGAACTATTTATGTGTTTAGAGTATGACTGTGAATGTGAGAGAACACAATTCATGTGATGTGCTATTTCCACTGCAAGAAAGCAAAATATGAAGCAAAATGGTTATCCTATAGTTTATATGTTGAGATGCAATGTCTATTTTTGTATTCAGATACCCAAATTAATGCAAACAAGATCAGCAGATGGGAGAAATAACTGTTTCACTTTCTAGATTTTCTTTACAGTTAATCCAGATTTTACAACCAATTTTTTTTTCAAAGCCTCTGAGAACTAGATATTGTTTTTCTTTATTTCCAGAGAAATTTCTTACCTTTACTTACTTTATCATTTCTGCCTGAACCTCTTTAACAGCATCATACTAACAAGGCTTTTTCTTTGTTGCTGCTTTTTAAAGATTTTGAAGTACCTCTGTTTTTATTTTCCTTTTAGCTTTGAAAAAAAATGCACCCTTATTTCAAGTTCAAATATCTTCAACTAGTGTGTGATCTTATAAAAGAATGTTCTTTGATCATTTACTATCATTTGGGTTTTGATCTCAGAAATTCAGAAATCATTTAAATGCAACAAAGTGATTTTAAACTGCAATGACAGCTTCATAAAATACATACATTCTAAGCCTCAAACAACAGATTACAGTATATGTAAGAATTAATGGATTGTTATCCAGAAATGGCACAGAGGGAAGAAAGAAACTAAAATGAACAACTTATGTTATGCTAGGAAGATTATTCTTGTACTGAAATGACGACAGACATATGAAGAAAAATATGGTCCAGATGAAAAATAGATCACCAGTAATTTCTTTAAATAATTTTGTTGGAATTTTAAGGTGATTTCTACAGAGAAAATGACTTTGGAGCTGACACAGTAATACTACAGCCTATATCAAAGGATAACTGAAGGGAATCTGATTCCAAGGTCCAAAATTTGCTATACATGAGGGTAAATTTTCCTTGGGCTAGAGAATGAATTTTGTTCTCTATGAGGAAGACACAAATGGATCTAGGACATCAATAGCATTTTGGTCACTGATATGGTTTACACAACTTAAAGTTTTGAAAGAAAATTTAGCAGGCTCAAAAGCAGTAACTACCTTTGAAGTTTGAAAGCAGTGTCAAGTAATTAATGTTGTATGATATAAAAGCCTAATGACACTATAACTAGATTTCTGGTGTATTTAACACATTATGACATAACCATTTACTTTTTGAAGATTCTGTATAACAATTTAAAAAGGTGAAATATTATTTAAAGTTTTTTAAGAAATTTTTATAAAAACATGTTGCAAAGTTGTGCTGAGAAAAGAGTCCCTCAACAATCTCAATGTTTATATGACTTCCCAGAAATACTAAATGGTCACAAAATTAACATTTTTGATAGAAGATTACTTTTTAATTTAAATAAATTTAGGGTATGATATTTTCCTCCTCTCATATATGTGAATCATATTATATTACATGGACCTTTTAGGCAACACGAATGTGGCGGTTTTACCACTAGGGGGTGAAACAGGATGAGAGACGTACTAGAGATGCAACCACAAACACAGGTTGATTTTCTATGGGGTTCTGTAGACCTTATAGAATCCCACTAGGCACTAAACAGATACAATAGCAACCTGACAATATTCATATTAAGTAAAAAAACAAAAATGACAAACTGCTCCTCCAAGCAGACTGGTGGGCTGAGGGGCGGGGGAAAGGAGGGGAAAACCTACTAGAGGTTGACATCTTTTGGCCCTTGGAGCCTCTGAAAGACAAAAATGGTGAGAAGCACACCCCACACCCCACCCCCCCCCCAGCCCTGGGAACCCAAGGGGAAAGATATCACACTGCATTGCTGCTGGATGGTCTTCTGGTGCCACTGTCGGAGCTCCGGTGGTGCTGTGAGTTGAAGGGAACCGGAAAAGACCAGGAGGAGTAGCAGTCGATGTTATCTGGAACACGATGAGCCGGCATAAGAAGACAGGATTTCTGGGGTACTGGCTTTTATGTCCTGGCAATCCCACAAGATTTCAGGGTGCTCTTCTTGGCCAGGCTGTCCTCCTATTGGTCGGCAGCGTTGGGCACCACCTCTCTTTGAGATTTTCCCTTTGAGGCCAATGTGGCATTTCCCATAAAAAAGCCACAGGATTGGCACTCAGAGGCACCAGCAGCACTGCCCACAGGGCCCCTGCCACATGCAGGGACCTGCAGCGGGCAGAGAGGGGGCCGCAGGGCTGTTATGGGATCAGCCGCCACCGCCCTCACCTGCCAGCACTGCCAGACACTGGCTGCCAGCAAGACAGGGCGGTGGATGTTGTCCGTGCTATGCCACGGCCAGTGGAGAGGTGCCGTGCAGACCCCCACTGCTGGCAGGAGCCTCACGTGGTCCCTGCAAGGCACTGAATGGGACTAGGCACTGCCACCTTCTCAGAGAAAAGTGCTACTGTCACTCCCGCTCCAGCCCCAGGCAGTGGGTGGCAAGCGAAACCCTGCACGTGCAGCCCGCAGCCCATCGTGCAGGAGCTTGAGGCAGGGTGAAGCGGCAGGAGGTAGGACTCAGTCGGTCTGTGCCACTCACCACTTGCGATCCAAGCCGCGCCATGCAGCCCCACAGGCCCTGCAAGGCACCACGCAGGACTGGGCACTGTCACCCACTCCAGCCTGGAGTGCCTGCGGGCGGCAAGGGAAAACCCTGCGCGAGCAGCCCAAACTGTGCCACTGGCAACTGGGAGTTGCGAGCCAGGCGACGGGAAACGTGGAGAGATGCACCACCTGGCTAGTGTCCCAGCTCGGAGCGCCCACATTGCTTCACTCTATTTCACGCCACCCAGCCAGTCCCTGCACCTAGCAGGGGGAGTGTAGCCCCCTTGCCCGCTGGCACAGGAGGTCGGGGGGGAGCAGAGGGAGCGGTCCCCTGCAGCTGCACCCACCAACTTGCCGCGCACGAAGTCCCTATAGCCGAGTTCAGTCAACTTTGCTCTGCTTTCCGTTCCTGGCGTGCTGGCAGTGGGGCTTCATGCCACCCCGCTGCATTCCCTGGTTCCTGCAAGGACGTAGAGAATGAGGTGGACAAAGTCCTGCTGCTATGCAGATGCTGAGGCTTCAGCTTCCTTTCATGGAAAAAAAAATTGATTTTACCGCTTGAACAAGCAAACATTCCAAACATCCCCCTTCCCGCAGAAAAAAAAGATATTTAAACCCATAACAATGAAGTTTTTCTTATTACATTATATGAAAATAATTAAAATTTTTAAAAATCAAAAAAAGCAAAACTGCCGTCCAAACCAGGAATGTATAAATATCTCAAAACCTTATGTTTTGCTATACATTTCTGCCTAAACCATAAACTGTCATTTTGCTTTAAACACAGTAATTTCTTGTTCTTATGTTACGTGAAAATTGATATGCATTTATAACAGCACTTAAAGGGAAAATGTGAGTTGTTTGATTATTTCAATCTCTTGTAGTAATGTTTAAATGAGCTGCTACTCAGTTGAAAAATGAATCAACATTTTGCCTCAGACAGAACAGATTTCCATGACCTTTTATTGGATAGCAAATATAAATAGTAATCATTATAGATGTCAACTTGTCCTTACTTCTCTTAAACATCCTTTATATGATGGGTTAAACTTTCACAGAGAAATCTCTTATTTTCATGGATGACCTACTCTGTAGCTACATTTGCCACAGGTTATTGATTTTGTTATGTGGCAAGGACAATATGAAACCTTATTATATAGTTAGAGTAATAGATCTCATCCTTTGGGACTTAGTGACCTGGCCAGTCTATATCAATGATACATTTAATATTGAAACAGAGATGCTTTGGTATTTTATTCATGCATTTTGAGGAGTCTCTCTTTCAGGGTCTTTTCTGTTAGCTAAAATCCCATAAATTCAGTTGAAACTAGTGTTAAGTGGTGAAAAAGTGTTCCAAATACTCACAGATGAACCAATATAATTCTGAATGCACGCATTTGAAACAGGCAGTTTGTGTATAAATATTTTGATTTTTTTTAAGTGTTAGAACAGTTGAACTTCCTTCTGTAAGTGGCAATGAGTAGTTCAGAATCTGAGCGAGTTTTTTTTCTTCCATAACCATATTCATAGAAATTCTTTACAAGGGATGGAGAGAAATCAAATAAATGATCTTAAGATCAGCTGTCACACTACAGGTTTGCTTTGAGGGCCCAGTCTGTAAATACATCAGTGTTTTCTCCATGGTTACTGTAGCCTGGTATCACCCACATCAAAAAAAATCTGTCAAAGTAAAATGATAGTTCACTAGTTGCCTGTCTTATCAATTTGTGTGTGGTTTGACAAGAAACTCAAGATGTTTGTTATTTATATAAGCACTGATAAAACAGCTGAAATTATGCCCATGATGTCATCTGTGCAACTTCATAGCTTTCATAGTTTGTCTTTGGTCACATTTATGAAGCACCTTTTCACCTGTGTTAAATAAACAATTCTTTTTAAATAAGAAATTGGATCACTTGCTCTTAACAATTTGTTCTGAGGTAATGACAGAAATATTAATGTCTTGTGATGTACCAAGATAAACACTATTCAAAGGAAAGTTAATTCATATTTTATAATCTGAACAAGAGAGAAAAAATAAATTCAGCTAATTTAAAAATTGTCAAATTAACATGAGCAGTAATGAGGCTGAAATCAAGTTATAAATGATAAGGTGTTCTTTTTTTGAAACTGAATGTAAGGACACAAATACATTTCATATTATAAGATATTCCAGGATGGTGGACTAGCATGTGTATAGAGATAATTCATAGTTTGCTTGTATGTGAAGATGAGGAAGAAAACTGTATTTTTCCCCCATTCTTATAAGAAGGTGGGGAATAGTCGATTTTGCAACTGGCTACCTCTCCAAGTTCCCAGACCTGATATTTGAATTTCATATTAACAGTAAGTTATAGAACAACAATAATCATTATACAGTATGATTACTATAAAATGGCTTATGAGATTTTGGCTCAATAAACAATTCTATAAAATCAAGCAAACATGGAACATAATATGCTATATTTTCAAAGCATTGACAGTAAATTCAATAGTTAAACATTAAAATAATGGATTTATTTATTTCTGTTGCATGAAATAGTAATCTATGTAACACTGGACTGAAAAATTCAGCTTATAACAGAAGAAATGTAAAAAAAAAATTTACATAACACTGACTGATTTCTTATTTGGGAATATAGGTATCACTAAATATGTAATGCATGCAGACGATTTTTTTTAACACTAGTTCACTGGGATCATAATGCAGAGAACAATATCTATCACTATCTAGGAAAAAAAAAAGAAATATGGCCATTAGAAGTCATGAAAAAAATTACGAAGAAAGGTCAAAAAGGGACTTAAAACACACAATGGCTTTTATATGTCTTTTGTGAAACAGATTTTCCTATCAGATATTAGAGTAACACTTATAATATTGGTAGAAAAATGTTGAGAGCTGTTCAGAGGTGAAGCCAAGCAGATCAATTTGATTGAAGTTCAGTGTCTGGAGACACTGAAGAACTATCGATCCCAACATACAAAAGAACCAGGTCCTCTTAAAAGTGGTACACTGAGTACTGAGAATTGCAGCTTATTCAGTCTATGGTAGTCTCAAAATTACAGAAAGTCTCAAGGAGAAACGAAAGCAGTTTTCACTGTTGCTTACTAAAAACAAAACAAAGGAAAGCAAAGTAAAGCTAACTGAATTCAACAAACAACAACAACAACTAAATCAAAAAATAAACTATAAACCTCTTACCAAAGCTATGGCACTGCTCTTTGTTAGAGTCCTTTCAAAATAATTTCTACTTGCCTCTCATACTGTTCATTCCATTGCTGAGTTTTCTTTTGACTTGTTTAAGTCCTTTCTGCCCACAGAGATGAAATCAAGTGATTGGAGTAAAAGTGACAGCAGAATCTGGGAACTGGGTTTATTTTTTGTGGTTTAATCAAGCGCAGGTCCAAAGTTGTTATTAGTATAGATAAAATAAATTTGAAGATAGCACATTTTCCTGCAAAGTAAAGCTTAAAAAAGTGCATATTTTCAAATGTAACTACTCTAGAAAACTAGTTTTTATGACAGAGAAAATGGAATTTTTCCTCTTTCATCATCAGGTACAAAATCAGCCATCAGTTCTAACCACAATAAATTATTTGTGTTAGAAAAAAGGCACAAAGTGACTGGCTTAAAAATGTATGTTTCTTCTTAATGAAGCAGGATGGTTAATGAAGTCAAGAATTATGTCAACATTAAAATCCTGTATAAAACACCTGTGAACAATGCTTATCTAGATGCTGAAATCAAGGTAAAATCTTTTAATTCTTATTTCATAACTTCACAGGTAAATTACGGAAAAATAAAATAGTGAAAAGGCATGTTTTAATCTGAATTTGTGGATATTTTTTACTGACTTATTTGCCTGTGTCCATTTGGAGGAAATTCAAGAGTGACAAATCCAGTAATTTTTATTGGTCAGTTTTCTGGGCCTTGCAATGCAGAATGTCTTTATTACTTATCTTATTAAACAAATTTTATACTTGATTCTGTAAAAGCCATCTTAATCATAGCACACATTTTACCAACGGTGTGATATACTGTGGTTTTAACATAATTATTTGCTTCTGATCAAACACTCAAGAAAATAATGTTGAACATCAATTAAAAAGCCCCAAAACCCTTCACAAGGAAGCAAGTGCTTAATCTAGGTTTGTACTCACAGTTCTAGTAAGTATAAGTTTAGACCTATAATGAAAAATTTAGAAAATTTAACTAACCATGAACTCCATATATTTAGAAGAGGAGAACTGAATTATGTGCAAAAGCAAGAAATCTTTCATAGCTTTTCATCATTAGAACAAGAAAAGAAAATGTCTTTAAAGTCCACAAGGCACTTCAGCATTTCTGTCGGTGACAGAGAAAAGGAGGAGCTTGGAAGTTATTGTAAGCCCCAGCTATGCAGATTTGCAGATTGGCTGAGAATCCTAGGAGTTTGCATCATGCTAGAAAACTGCAGTGTGTCTATCAAGGTATTCAAGTCCTATTTGATAGAGAGTTAAGAATAAGACTACATTACCACCTTTCTTCCCTTAAGTTTACTTAGGCATGACACACAATGAAAATGGCACACTCTATTTCCGGGGGCATTTTCAATTTACTGAGGTTTTCCAGGGACTGTGTTTTAATTTCCAAATTTTCTCTTCAGCAAGCTATTCCAAGATACTCACGTGCAGGTCAACGAAAGGCTTTAAATGTAAACAACATACAATATTCTTCTAATTCTTTTTTTTTTCTTAGTGTGGTATAACAGAAGAAAATTTCATAAGATATAGATACATAAAAAAGCATAGTTATGTAGTATATTTTGATATTAGACAGTTATATGATAACTGCTAGGTTGCCTCAGATTTTAAAAGTCACTGTCAAGATCTTTTTCAGCTGTGACATAAGGATACTATGAAGTTAATTGGCAATGGAAAGAAATCTTACAAAACCAAATGTCATTTTATCATTGAAATAAAAATGACTTCAGCATGACCCTATAAAGCAGTGTATTGATTTTCAACTCCTATTATTACTGTGCTTTACCTACCTGTGATTCCAGGTCAGCTCAATTTTCAAGAAGGTCTAAGGTCAAATACAGATTTACTCTTCCCACAAAGCAAAAAAAGGTTTAGATGTGCACACAGAAAGACTTAATGCATGAAAGAAATCATTATGACACCATTTTTGTTTGTTCTTTTTTCTTATGACATAATTTTATTGACAATTATTGCAATAGACTGGAGGTGTTGGAGTAGAAGTAGGGAAAAGCACATGACCTATTGATCTCTACAGTATTGTAACTTTGTAAGACATCCATAGGTGTTTGAGGACACAGAGTAAAGGAGAGATATTCTGCTGGGTTAGGAATATGTTTTCAGCAGAAGTGTGAGAAATGTCATTTAAAGGTGAAGTGAAAAATACAGATATTTTACCAATTCACAGATTGTATTATAATCTCAGTGTGTGGTTTGGAATTCAGATTATACTGAAGATTTGTCTTATGTTAAAACCTTGAGGCCTGTATTAAGGCCAGCTTCCCACTCAGCTAAATAAAAATATACATACTTGAAAACATTAACAGAAGATAGGACAAGTAAAGTATCGATATTTGCAGTTTACAAAGTAAAAGTTGCTTGAAAGTTCCGACAATTCCCCAAAAGGTAGACCAGAAAAAACTTCAACAACAGTTAGCAGCAAATTTGAATAACAGAACAGGCTCTTCACCTTTTATTCATAAATAATCAATCTATTTTATGTGTAAAATTCTTTATTTGGTATAAGTATAGCCAAGTGAATCTATCATATTAGAAATCGCTAAATATTTTTTTCACTGTCTCCTAAACTCAGAATATACAAATCAATTTTTCCTACATCCAGAAATGTAGGATTGTGCTGAGGCTGAGACTAAATCAAATCAGTTTTAATTCTACATATATAGAGTTTACAAAGTTTGAAGGTATGGAAACCATTTCCATTTTAAAATTTGTATTGTACTTTAGTAACAGCGTTAGTAATCCAAGCAAAGCATTATTGTCAGAAGTGAATATGTATGAAAAATTATCAGTAATGTCAACAAAGGATTTATGATGTAGCTGGAAATTAGCATTTCTTATGCCTCACTGCATATGAGTAAAGATGGTAAGAAGATTTCCCTATGGAATAATCACACAATCTGTCTTCTTGTGTCCATGGATGAGGACTATTACATACATGCTGTCTTCTGCTTCTGTAGTCAGAACAGCAACTAACCTTAACCTATAGAGAACTTATGTGACAAACCAGTAAGCATATCAAATAATTTAGGATTAGCACATGAACATGCTTCTCTACAGTTTCTCTATTCATATAACTCTCTTAAAACACTTTTTCAAAGTACCATGTGATTTTAATCTGACTATAACTGCCTCAGCTTTACATTTGTAATTGGTGTTTCACATAGCTGAGTCTGATTTAGCGATGTGGGGGGGTCTGGTTCAGGGCTGAGTCAAACTGAGGTGTCACTGCTACCTCACTTGTACCACAGTCTATGGAGGTGAAACACACCCCCACCACTGACCTTTCTTCAGTTTATGAGACATAACAGCCAGAGCTGGCAGGACTGCCATCTGTATTAGAAAATGTCAATAGGTATCTTGCTGCTAGATTCAGAGTCTATTTGTACAACCTTTAATCAGTATTAGACATGACATAGGTCAATGCAGTATCTTTGGCACCCAGATTCAAAAGCTTTACTTTGAAAACATTACAACACAAATCATACGTCTAAATGTTTATCATTCCAAACATGAGGCAACTATGCTTTGAAAATGTCAGAGGGATCTATATCTTGTTTGCTTTCTTTCCATCTCTTTGAAAGTTCTAGCAGTAATGATTTCTCATGGAAGATTTTTTGAGTATGTCTTGCACATACACAAACACAACTGTTATGCTTTAGGAACTAATCTTTGTATGTTGGTATGTTACTTTTGTCCTTAAAAAAATCATAAAATAAAAGTACATTAGTTCCTGAAAGAGACTATTGTTTCTGACGACTCTATTTTTTTGGTCATTTGGAATGTCAGATTTGACAGACATTTCAAGTTTTATAGACATTTATATTAAAGAGGTCATGACAGTGCCTATAGAGGAAAAGTCCATCCACTTTAAAATACACACTGCATTCTTAAATTGAGATATTTACATTGCAGACAATATATAGATGTAGTTCACGTGTTTAGGAAATGAAACATCGTTAAAATTGAATAAATTAGAAAGTTCAATCATTGTTATGTTAACCTGCCTCTACCAAACATTTGTGACTTTTTTGTTATTGCTTTTTCTAAAGTCTGTTCATATCATAAGGGATATTTATGTGTACAATTTTCTTGAGAACCTTTTCATGCGGTGAAATTCACTATTTCTTGTACAATAAAAAAAACACACACTCCCCAGTTGCTTCTGTTTATCAGAATAGAAAAAAGATTTTTGATTAAAGGACACCAAGAAAAGGACTTCTTGTTCAGGACTCTATATTCCAACTGTAGTTACTGTGGCAGTCAAAAATACAAGTTGAATTTGTGGGTCTGATGCATGATCTCAGTTTCTTCACTAGCATGTGTGTAGTGCTTAGAGAGTATAATAAGTATCAGATTGACTGTAAAAACTGAAGTATTAAAGCAGGAATTTCAAATATCTGCTTAGAACATTTTCCTAAGCTTTAACCATTGAGATTTGCTATAAATTGCTTTTTTTGTTTTGTCTGTCTGCTTCTTTACTGGATTATACTGACACAGTAAGAGAGACAGAATTGCTCCTTTGAGGAAGGAAGACGTGGGAAAGCTGCAAAGAGAAATTATGTGATTAGTCTCTTCTGACTAGGCATCTGCAAAGCGATTGTCTGCTTTTGAGCTTTTAGTCCATGGAGAAAATCGGGTACTTTCAGGATGTAGCTCATCTGATATATTTATAGATACCTGTTTTAGGATAAAACAGATCGCTCCTCAGAAGAGCCTGTTTCCCCCCATCAGTTATGAAGGAAAGCTAGGCCGTTATTTCAGAAGCATAAATTTACATTATAGATGCTCGTTTTTTCAGATGTATCCTACTAATTTTAATGAATGGAAAGCATGAGAATTTTTTTTTCTAATAAAACTGTGCTCAATGTTAGAGTAAAATAGTTATGGTAATTCGGATTGAGTCTTTTTTGCAACATTAAACATAATGGAAGAAAAGCTCTGTAAGACTAAATTGGAAGAAAGGCAATATTAAGCATGCAATTTGTCCTACAAACCAGCAATGCAGTCAACTGCATGTATCTGGGAGGACTTTTTTGTGTGCCACCTCCATCGGGGTTTTCACTGTTTCAGGAATGAGATGGCTTAAAAGGACAGCGAGGGAGTGGGAAATCTGTAACAGTGTGTGTCACTAAGTTCACACATTATATATGGGAATGGTATGGGAGGGTGTTTTGTTTCATTGTGCAGCGTAACACGGCACAGAGATTCCTAGAACAACTGTGGTCAGTTCGAGTTGGGTGACAGGCTACATGAGTCACATCAGGCAGTGGTTTACTTGCACAGCTCTAACTATAAGAAGTTGAGACAACACTTAACACTGCCCTGCAGGCATGTACCAGTCCCAGTGTGATTAGGGCAAGTATGCTTTGTGTCATGATATTTTACAAAATATAACTAGAAAACAACAACAAATAGCTGTGATACCCCACCTCTTTGCAATGCTACAAGTTGGACTGCAATTTGTAAGGAAGGCCCGAGTGCCGGACAACAATGACTTACTCAGACCAAAAGTTAAAAGCCCCTTACTTATGTAAAACTCTAGAAAAGCAGCTTCATAAAACTTTAATTCTAGTATAATTCCGTGTCAGTATTAAGAGATCAAATTTTGCGGTCTGGAAGACTTTAGGCAGCCAAATTATCTGACTTCACTTAAAACCAGCTATGTTTGAGAAATTTCGACATGATTTAAAGTACATTGTTGCACATTCTTGCATTCTGAGTGAATCTTGTTAACTTAGAAGAATTCTAAATTCTCTGCAACAGAAGAGAGACTATTTTCTACATAACTATATAGAGATTTTTATCGCTGGATATACTATATGCATATATATGTTATAGATATAAAATATATACTAAAATTATGTATATATAGATAGGTGTCTGAATGTATCTCTCTAAAGATATTCAAAACCCAACTGGATACACTCCTACACTTCTTGTTGTAGCTGACTGAGCAGGAGGGTTGTGCTAAATGATCTTGAGATATCCATTCTAAAATAAACAATTCTGTAATTATATTAATGAGTTTAAGTAGATGCTAAAGAAAAGATAATATAAGAAAATCTGGCTCAAAATTTCTCTGATTTCTTTTTTTTTGATATTCAGAGTCAAATATGGTAGAAGAAAAGTCATGCAAGATAGTCTGCATACAAAACTTCAATTAAAAATCCAGGTTTCATCATAAAACATACATTTCCAATATAAGACTTTGGATCAAGTTTGCATTTACATTTCATTTTGATGATAAACTCAATTCAGAACTTTGTTTTACATGATAGCCAAGATGTATTCTCTCTTAAATCCCTGTGATCAACCTTGGCAGTATTGTCATATTGTAATTCATTTTATTTGTTAGATAAAGGAAAATATTTGGAAAGATTACTGTGAAAACAAAAACTTAAAATACAGTCACAGATTGTATAAAATCATTCAAAAAATCTGACAGGGTCTTGGAAAGACATCTATGATTAATGCTCAGTTCCAGTGGCAGGTCTTTTGTAAAATTCACCAACAATAGTAGCTGATGACCTTATCAGGCCCTACTCTTCTGATGAAAGCTTCTCCTCATTGCTTCTCTGCTGGAGTTGTGTGTCAGTCTGCAGTGAGACTCTGTGTGATCACACAGAAGTTACTGCTCTTTCTTGCTTTTGAATTCTAATAAGAAAGGGAATCAGGCAAGTCAGTCGTGGTTCATTGTGGATGCTACAGATGATGGGGACTGCAGAATTTCACAGTTTAAAACTATGCAAGTTCAGACTGGGCTTGCTACTGTGGGTGAACAGAGATAAGAGGGCAGTAGAATTACTTCCTTACAAATGCACATAGTTAGTCCATGCTAGAGCTGCTATCAGATCTGTAACCAATGTAAATTGACACAGTACTTGAAATTCAGCAGTTTCACTTACTGATATCAGATTGGGATGGGTTCCAAAGGAGAACAGGATGCTGGAAGTTAGCAACATCAGTTCCTGACTCCAAAAAAGTCAGCTAAGGCAAATTCCAGATCAAGACATGATACTGTAATTCCTTACTGAGTATTGGCTGTCATTTTAAAAAATAAATCTAAACACAGTTTATTCTAGGAAACATTTAAGTAATTTTCATTTGCAATGTATAGTGCAAAAGAAGAAATATACAATACCTTGCTAATTATAAGCACTTTCCTCATTATCACAGTTCCAATTTATTGACATTCTCATTATAAAGATATTTTTTAAGTCACAGCTGAAGTTGTGAATGGTTATCGAAATATGTATGTGAGTTTTACATATGAAAAGTTTGTGGTAAAATTCCCACACCAATCACTAACCCTCCTCTAAAAAGATCCAAACTCAAACCACCATAAAAATTACCAAAGCTTGTTGGCTTTGAAAAATTTACAAGTACTATAAGTTTTTTTTCAGAACTGTACAAAATTTCGTGTGTGATCAACAAGTGACAAACAGGATTGATCTGTAAAACCTAGTTTCCCCTTTATGAACACTGCCTAGTTACCCAGCCGATTTTCTGCAAGTCCTCATACTAACTTCAGAAATCTGGGCATGTTTTTCTGCTGCTGTTTATGTTTTTCACTTGCAAGCATATTTTTTGTCTTTTTCCACTGTTTGGAGATTTTTGTTTGTTTGGATTTTTAAAAATATGATTGCAACATGCACTGCTCTAAATTTCTAATACAGTTGAGTAATTTTTTCCTGTTTATTTGCTTGTTTTGCTTCTATTAGATATAATTAGGAAATAAATATATTTATAGAGATATAAAATCTTCATAAAACTAGTCAGATTTGCTAGCATTTTAAAATTACTTCAATATTCACCTATAGATAAGTTTGAAGCAGGATTGTGATTCCTTTTCTGAAATTTTGTATTAAGATATTATTTTAATAGTGCATATTGCCTTAAATAAATGTGCTATATTATTATGCCTTAATTTTTGTTGCAAACTAAGTCTCAATGCCAAATTTAAGATGTATTAAGTGTGCTTGTAATAAATTACTGTTCATTTGGACAGCTGTCCATTAATAAAAGAACTGGGCAAAAAGACCTTGAACTCTGTATCTCTTGGGGATTCCAATTATAATTACTATCAAAGAAAACAGAAATACTGTACTAAACCAATGATACATTTTGGCAATAAGAAGACAAATGCTGGAGGTTACATAAAAGATGCACCTCAGTTGAACATTAATACTACTCGGGAAAGTCCTCCTATAAACCGAAAAGTTTAATGCTTACTGTATTTTTTAAACAATAATTATTTTTAAGGATTAAGATTTACTCTTTAAAATATATCTGTGTATTGGTTTTCTGTGGCCAGGTTTTGGCAGCAGAGGGGCTACAAGGGTGGATTCTGTGAGAAGCTGCTGGAAGCTTCCCTCATATCCAGCAGAGCCAATTCCAGCAGCTCCAACATGGACCTGCTGCTGGCTAAGGCCAGGCTAATCAGGAATGATAGTAATGCCTGTGTGATAAGATATTTAAGGAGGAAGAAGAAAATTGTTGAGCAGTTGATGATTGCAGCCAGAGAAGAGCAGAGTGAGAACATGTGAACAATAATGCAAACACCAAGATCAGTGGAATAGGGAGAGGAGGCAGGCAGTGGAGCTGAGGTTCCACTGCAGCCCATGGTGAAGACCATAGTGGAGCAGCTGTCCCCCTGCAACCCATGGAGGACCACAAGGGTGTAGAGATTCACCTGCAATCCATAGAGGAGCTCACACTGGAGCAGGGGCATGCCAGAAGGAGGCTGTGGCCCTGTGAGAAGCCCATGTTGGAGCATGGTCCTGGCAGGGACCTGCTAACCCATGGGGAGAGGATCCCATGTCAGAGCAGTGTAGCAGGTATGATGTTCTGACGGCCATGTACCACGCCGCCACAAAAGAACACAGGCCCAAGGTCACGCAGAGTCAGGGGAATCAAAAGTAGCAGGGAAAGGTAGTAATCACTTTATTGCAAATTCAGCTCTCTAGATACTTTTACATAGTTTATGTTTCTACATCCAATAAACTGCTGGTTAGATGTCGTTATATTGTCTATGAGTTATCTCTTCCAATTCTTCTGCAGACACACCATAGTCATGGGATTTCATATCTGATGTTTGGATTCTTCTGTCCTTCTGTCATGGCTTGGGCATGCTCTGTTAGCTATCTGATATGCATCCCAGATCTCCCTCCAGCAGGAAGGTGGAGTTCCAGAAGACAGTTTTCTTCATTTGCAGACTGGAAAACCTTAAAAAAACCCCCATGTTCGCAATGTTGTAATAAAAGCTCTCTTGAAAGGAGTTGCAAATGAGTTACTATACTAATCACTGACAGCAGAGCTTTCAGGGATGCAAGGCTTTGGGATGTGATTGTGATCTCCACTACATCCATAAAACATGGTATATCCAGGAAATTGTTTGCAACAGACTTTGAGGTATATGAGACAATAAGTCAATATTGCTAAGATTTTCTCTTTCTTCCATGTAATTTTTTTTTTTTTGATTTTGCTATTTGTTTTAACAGATTTTCACAACCAACAGGGTTTTTTTTTCTCTTACCCACTCATATATTTTTTCTTTACCATTTGTTTAATAAAAGAGCACTTGCAAGGTCAGTGTATTTTTTCATGTGTGCTTGCATGGACAAGACTCAGCAACAATCACAAAACCACAGCTGAAATGTAAAAAATAAATTTATTTTCAATACCTTATCAACCAGATGATCCCCAAAGCAGCATCCAGGCAGAGGCACACAAGTGGGGACACAGGTACCATGGCTAGGCTAGAGAGTGACTGAACCTACTGCTTCTGCTGTATATCAGGGATTCACACCAGCATAGTTTACTACTGTGTTCCGATCTTTCCTACATCAGTGAAGGAATCTCAAGCATGTTTGATAGACTGCCTATAAGTCTATCACGGGCCTACGTTATCTAAATATATATGGTCTACTTGTCAAACACACAAGACTAAACAACTCTTATGATATATGTACTTTTCTACGACCCATCTGCAAGTCAGTCGAGTGTGTTTACAGTTCTCCTCTTCAATCTTCCATTGTTTTCTCACAGTACTACTTTAAAACACAAGAAATTAAAATTATATGAAAAAATATTTCCTTTTTTTTTTAAATAAAGGTTGTTTTTTTCAGTAGTTTTCAGATTAGTCTATTATATATGTATGAAGACTACAAGTAATGTTCATTTAGAACACTAGTTCTAGTTGTGACCTTTGCCAACTCTTCCATAAGTGTCTTCTCTGCTTTTCCTGCCCTTTCTTAGTACTGGGATGAAAAAAGCAGCATTCAAAGCAACAACAAATTCACAATTTAGAAAAATATTTTTCAAAGTGGTTTTCCAGGCTAATATGTCCAGATGATAGTAAAAAAGATGTTCTATTTCCTATCTCCAGTTTATCCATTCCTGTCCACTCTAAAGATATTTCTATCAATAAATGGCAAAGATAAAGAAAGAGATACTCTGAAGTAAATACTCTGAACTATGGAACTCTGCAGGTTTTTCTTGAGCTTGGAGGAGATATCTTTGGTACAGACCTTAACAATCATCCTCCAGCAAAAAACTAGCAAAAGATACAGTTTATTTTGGAACAACACTTTAAGTTTGAGAAAATATTTTTATTTACTTTATTTTTCAAAGGGAACAAGACATGCATTGCTAGGTCATAACTTTCTGTCCTTATTCTGCTTTAGCTCTAATTAAAGTAGACTATTTGTTGCAAGTGGTTCTCTGAGAAAAATAATGAAGGAAAGCTTTTTGCACTTGAAACTACAAAGACTTCTGTCAATTTCAGCAGGACCCCAGTTTCACCCCAGTTATCAGCAAATTTATGCTCAGGAATTTATTCAGTTCATGGAGGTGTGCTACCCAAGCCCTTATCCTACATGGAAACTCCACAAAGCCAATGAAACTTTGCTTCTGAAGGGGTTTACAAACACAGTTCCAAATTCTGTATTAGAAACTACAGGGAAACAAACCAAAGAAGGAACACTGAGAAGCAAATTTACAGAATAATAACTATGCCTGCCCTGGATATCCCCCATTTAGCATCAGGTCATTCTAGTTTTGTTCATCCAAGGAAAATAGAAAACTTTTAACCGTCTTGGGTTATAGGCAGGAAAGTTTCACTTATTACTGATAATTATCTCTCAGCTCACATACAATATGGTTAAATAACTGCAGTACAGAATGTTATTTACAATTTTATTTTTCTAAGTGTAAGAAACAATATATTGTAAAGAAGATAGGATATTTTAACAAGCTGATTGTTTCATAAGATATTTTGAAGCTGCTTGCAATGTTAGCAGTAGTTTTCAGAATGATAAGTTAATGGACAAAATGTTACCGAAAAAGGTCACAGATCTATTACGTGCAGATAGAAATACCAATATAATTTTTGCGCAGACTTGCAAAGTCATGTGTTGACAGAAACAAAATATGTGAATGTCAACCCAAATATTTAATCTGTCACAATAAAAGCTAAAACAAAACTACAAAGTTTTGATGCAAAGCTTAAAAAACATAAAAAAATTAAAAACATTTTGATTAATTAAGTAATTATAACATGATCCAGTTTTTGCATTACCATTTTGAGTTGTGTTTGAAAATAATTCTGGCAGAGATACTTACAAATCAACTAAGAATCAGTAGATCATCATAGAAAGGAAGACACAAGGTTCCCATGTAGGAGATACAGTATGTAAAAACAATTTTATTCACACAAATATTAATAAGAAGAAAAGTCTGACTTTAGTCAAAAAACTCATTAAACTTACTTAAATCCAACAAAAGGTACTGTTATGGGTTTGAAATGGGGTTTCTAGGGGGGAGGGGGGGAAGGGAAAATGTTTTGATTGTTTACTTTTTCACCTATTAGTAAACTCAGTTTTTTTAGAAATATGAAGGAGCTCCTCCCCTGCCTCCGCTCTCCATGTCCCAGGGCAGGGGCTGGGGAGCAGTGGTGGTGGAGAGATAGAAACAGAATCAGTGCTCCTGTATGCCCACAGTTGAGTGGCCATTTGGTGCGGTGGACACACAGTTCCCCCCCCCCCCCACCCCACCCTACCTTGCACGTGCACCCTCCCCTNNNTACTGCTGGCGGTGCTCCCTTCTCCTGGTGCAGACCCCTCTTACCGACGGTCATGCAGGGAGAATGCTGGAGTGGCATCAGCGGCACCCCGCTCTGCTTCTCCCTCAGCTCACATCAGTGGGATGCGGGCTACATGCACAGGGTTTCCCTTGATGCCCACGGGCACTACGGGCTCGACCGGGTAGTAGTGCCCAGCAACTTGTGGGGGCCGTAGGATGGCACGGTGCCTTTCCGCTGGCCATGGAGCAGAGCACACAGTGGTGCTCCCACCATTTCTCCTTTTTTTCCTGGCGGTGCCGGTGGCAGCAAAGCTCAGTGGCTGTGTCTGAGGTGACAATGTCTGCTCCATGCCACAGTGAACTGGGCTGGGCTTGGCAGTCACTTGGGCGCAGAGCCTGGGTCCCGTATGGCGGTATGGAGCGGCGCAAGGTGGCGGTTTCTTGGGGTGAGCAGCAGGGAAGAGCCCCGTTAGAAGTGGCCGCAGCTGTGCAGTCCCGTCCCTGCACTGTGGTGGCTACTTCCTCCATGGGCAGACCCCACTGCTCACGGCCAGTCCCTGCAGGCAGTGAGTGCACCGCGGCTGGCGCCAGTGGCTCCGTGGCTGGCAGTGATGGTGGCTGGTGGCCCCTGCACCCTGGCCACATGACGTTTGGGTGGGAACCACCATTTTCCCTGGAGTGACGATCCCAAAAGAAAGGCAAGAGTCCAATGCCACCATCCCGTCAGAGAACATCTTGGCCGGGAGACTTCCAGGGCATAAAAGCCACAGAGATGAAAGTCCTGTCTCTCTTTCTGGCTTTCTCCTGACCTTAGAGGAGCCACGACTCCCCTCCTCCCGGCTCCTGGACTGTGCAGCTTGCTTCCCCTCACCTCCATCAGCACAGGCAGCAGTGCGGCGCCATTGGAGCTCCAGTGATAGCACCCGGAGACAACCCAGCCAAATCGCAAGTGACAGTTTCCCCTTGGGTGTCTCTGGGAGGGGAAGGGGTGATTTTCACCATCTTTGTCTTGCAAGGGCTTCGAGGGCCGGGAGTGTACCATCAGTGAGGTGGCTTCCCCTTCCTTCCCCTGCTCCTCAGCCAACCCAGTCAGCTTTGAGGAGCAGTTTTTTTGTTTTATTGTGTGACATTGTTGAGTGTTATATTGTGTATTTCGTTTAGTGTCTCGGGATCCCGTAAGGTTTTTGATAGAGCCCTAGACAATAAATCTGTTGCTTGTTGTTCAATCTGTTCAGTCTATTGTCAGGCAAAGTATTTTAGTGTGCACTTCAATAAGTGCATTATTTCACTCAGAAATTGCTCAGTTACCTATATGTTTTGATGTATACATCTAATATCAGGAAACAATATGGAAATCTGAAACTTTTCCTCTTTATCTATTTCCACTAATATCTCTTTCTGCCATTTTTTTTCCTACAGATGAAATAAAAATCAAAAAGTACCAAATAGATGCATAAACATAAAATATATAGCTAGAACAGAAGATATATTTCAGGATGTGGTGGATCCTGCATGTTATTTAATCCTGGTGTCCTAAAACTGCTGTACAGCCTATCAAATTCAACATTTGGTTTCTCACATTAAAGAAATTAATTGAAGAGATCTGAACATGGAGTTTGTAATAAAGCAATTTTTTCCCCACAGTATTCTAAGATGAACAACATTTTTTGCTCAGGTAGTACATTTGAAACACTTTGGTTTCTCGAAGGTTAATAAGATGTTACAGTGTAGTTACAGCAATCAGAAATGACCTTTAACAGGTTTAATTTTCTTTTACACTGTAACTTGATGAAAAAACCTTTGAGAAAACTACCATACTTTTCTTGTCTTGCTTGAATCAGTCCATTTTGTCTAAGACAGGGCATCATATTGACTAGACAGCATATTTAACGGTTTCATATAGGGTTCAGTTCCCTTTCAGGCCAATGGCCATAGCATTACAAGGAATTCCAAGGAATTTACAGAGCTAGTTTACTGCTTATGAAGACAGGAATGAAGATGAGTGTGCAGAGGTACATAGAGACGCTCAGAGCTGAAGGGAGGAATGGGAATAGGGAAACCTCAAAGCCTGGGAAGGTGAGAAGAGGATTTAGTGGAATTCTACTTTTTCACATGTTTCATAACCTGTACTCTCTCTAAAATGCAGGGAGGAAAATACTATAAACCAGTTTATGGTTATTAGAAGTTCCTTGCACAATGTCATCTCTTTTTGTACTATCTATATTAACAATCCAGGCGTTTAACCTGTAACTGTCAGGAAGCAGCTGCACTACTAGAAAATTCATTCTTTTGGAAAGAAGTTTAGAACAGTGTTTGTGTTTGAGTCAAATTATATTAGTGTTTTCCCTCTGAAATATCATTTTCACATATTTTTCTTCTCACTGAGAGTGTTCAACCACCAGGACTGCAGGTACTGGGATCTAGAATCACTGAGATGAGGCTGTGTATTCGTACATCACTATGAAAAATAATACCACAGTTTTAACTCACTGAAGTTAGTTTCTGCTTGTTTTACAAAGAAAATAGGCTTGTATATGTGTGCATGTATAGGTTCAATATATACTGAAAACTACAACATAAATTCCAACACAAATGAGAAACAATAAGTTAAGGAAAAATGCTAATTTGGGCTGAAAAGGCCTACGAATTTAATTTAATAATATTTTAAAGCATATTAACTATCACATATTTGTTTTAGTGTTAATAATATAATTGCCTTAATAATCCTGATTTTCATTTTGAAATCATGTTGCTATATATGCTGTATGATCTGCTTTTATTTCAACCTTGCTTAGAAGAACAAACAGCAGCAATCAAAAGACGGCTGTACTTTGTGGGCCAAAACCTTTCACATTTTGTTCAGGAAGAGAAAGCAACTGAGATATATTGCACATGAGAATACTGACATCAGGAAAACTCAAATATTAGATGGAATATGCAGAAAAATTCTTCATCAAATGTTCATTCATTCAATGTCAGAAGGAAAATTAGGGCAAAATATTCAGTCTGGATAGGGAACTTGAGAGATAGCAGTGGAACCAAGTTACAAAAACGGTGGGTTTATGTGTCTGTTTAATAGTATTTATCAACATACAGTATTTATCAACATTATGATTTTCTCAAATCCATTTGGGAACAACTCCCGATTTTCAATTGTTTGTTTGCTTGGTAGGCATTTCAGGAGCAGTAAAACTGGCTAGATTTTGGAATTTGGTATAGTAGTTAGCTTCACTTAAGAGGATATAATTCATCATTTAATGTGTATGCCTTTTTTCTAGACTCTTATAGTGTAGGAATATTATGACTGAAGCAAAGCACTTTTTTTTTCTTACCCCATTTTTCTCATGTAAAACCATTTAAATGCTACTGGTGTTTATACACAAACTGGGCATCTATTTCTCGTGTTGACTGGATTCCAGAAGTGTCAAATAATGATCAGATCATTGGTTACTATTTTGCACTGAGATAACACCTTTAATTGGAAGACCTCCAAAAACTTGAAACTACTTCATTAGCTGATTCCATAGATGCATTTTTCTCCTTGTCATCTTTAGGCATCAAAAAAATTTGATTTTTTCCTCTGTTTCTCTCTCTTTTCCTGTTCATCCTGTTACGGATGATATAAGAGGCCTTTAATCCTGTTAACCTATGTAAAGATAACTGAAAACAGCAAGCAATATTAAATTTGTCAGGTGTACGTATTTACCGCTGATCTTGCCTATTCAGTCAAGGTCTTGGCTTGATTGAACTGAATATATTAACTCTAATTTTGGCCTGAACTGTATCAGTCTTTCATTCCTCCTCCTGCTGCCGAAGTTGTAGTGTGTGCACTTTGAACCCTGAAAATGATCACTTGGCATTAGAAAACTCGGAGTCCCAATCTCTCTGTCCAGTTTTTGGCTATGACCACACTGGCAGCGTTAATACTAGCCTACTGCTCAGTGCCTGGTTTGCTCTGTGGTGCAGGTCTTCCAGAACCAATGCTGAGCTCCAGCTAATCCATAGCCAGTGGATAAATACCTCTTGAAACGGAACTCTTGGAATTTGTAATAAATAAAGATTAGCTGCCAGTTACTGAAAACAAAGTGACCAAATGTTTTAAGTCTCTGTCCCAGGCTAGAATAACATCATCCAGGGAAGACAGGAACCTTCATGGAGTGGGAAGAATTATAACAAAAAAGGAACAAACAGTAACACAACAGTAACAAGAAAAAATCCCCCAACAAACTCCACTCCCCTTTGCCCCCTCCGGTATTTTAACTTGGTGTAGTCATAGATATGGGGAAACAAGCAGGTCCTGCACCAAACACACAAGAGTGTTCCCCTATTTTTGCTGCTGAGATGGGCAAGTCGCTTGTTCAAAACAGAAACAGTGGGAGATGGGGAAAGGCAGACAGGCTGGCTCTGAGACAGGGCCAGGGTGGGCAGGGCTCTCCTTTCTGTCTCTCTGGGGGCTGCTGCAGAGCCCACCTGGACAGGGCGAGGCAGAGCAAGAGGCGGTCTCGTCCCAAGGAAGAAGATGGGAGAAAGCAGCACCAGCGAAACAGCACGAAGCCCTCTTCCAGAATTGTAGCTAAAAACTAGTGAGCTTGGCTGGTCCCTCACAGAGTTGCTTTGTTTGTTTTTGTTGTGAGAAAGGGGGGCAAAATGGTTAGAACAATAACTTCTGNAAATATATATATTAAAGAGGAACAAACAGTTAACACAATGGTAACAATAAAAATCACTCCAACAAATCCCACCCCCCTTTGTGCCCTCTGTGTATTTTTTTCCTCGGTGAGTTCACAGCTGTGGGAGAAACAGGCAAATTCTGAAGGCTCACCACACACGGAATGAGTGTTCCCCAGGTTCTGCTGCTAAGATGGACGAGTCACTTATCTGATACAGAAATAGTAGGAGACGGGAAGAAAAGCAGCTAGGCTACCTGCAAGTTCAGGCGCTGCAGGCAGAGTTCTCTCTCTCTCTGGGGCTGCTGCAGGGCCCACCTGGATGCAAACTGAGCCAGCGAAAACAGAAGTAGCAGCAAGATTTGGTCTTGGTTCTGGGACAGCAGGTGGGAGAAACCCAGTCCTCTCAGAGGACAGCAGCCGAAAAAAACAGTCAGCCTGGCTAGTCTCTGACTGAGTCCTTCCAATGTCCTGAAAGAGCAGGGAGAGGAGAAGGCGGCAGGCATATCCCACCCCCTCCCCTGTAGAGCAATCAGGGCAGGAACATGTCTGCTATGCAGGGCTATTAGTTCTCTAGTGAAAAGACAATGGAGCTTCACTGCCTCTACCCCTGTTGAGGAATTCTGACCTTTGCTTAGTTACCACTTTTTCATTTTAAGTATGCCAGCATCCTGGTGGCAATGGGAAAAAATCCAAAAAAGAAAATCTAATCCATTACAGGCAAGACTCCAGCCCTCCCGTGCACATTACTAAGGCAGGAATCTGCCTGCTATCAAAAGGCCATTAGCTCTCAGGCTGAAAGGCATGAAGTGTTCCCTCCCTGCACCCCCCCCCACCCCACCCCCCCCGAGGAATTCTGTCCTTAGTTTAGCTGGGTTACCTTTGCCCTTCCTGAGTTTGCCAGCATCATGAGGGTAATAGGGAAATTTCCCAAAAAGGAATCTAACCCATAACAACCCTAAATTCAAATCACTGATGCTTGAAAATATTGTCAGTTGTTGACCAAGATTAGTTAAGCTTTGATTACTCTCTTTCTCCTCCAAAAACAGGGAATATTCCATACTTTTTCTTCCAAATGGGTATGCAGGTGTGGTTGTGGAAGACACACAGCGCTGTGGTGGAAAGGCCTGAAGCACAGCTTGGGTATTCGACAGTGTGTTCTCCGAGCTTTAGGATTCCTTGTAGTACTCAGAACTCCATTTAAATTTAGCCATTGGCAAAAACAATTGCAGATGTGGAAATTGCATTTTAATTAGTTTGTATGACTACACAAGGTAGGTTTGTAGCAGGAGTTACCATAATTACTAGCAGTGAAATTGATATAATAATGGCCATATGGGCATTTTTCTGTAATTATCATTATTATCTAATCAGTTTCTAAACACTTCCATGGCTTCTGAATGGTCAAAGATGACTTCTGGGGCTAGATTATGCTCTTGTTGTGAGATAAATAAATGGATGCACTGAGATATTCTTCCCGAGACCATTTTGATTAACAGCAGAAGCTAGTCTCATTAGTGCTTTGAGCAATTGATAGTTGAAACAAACTAAACCCAATGTTGCCCAACTTCTTTTTTTTTTTTGTTGATGGTGCTTTTTGCTACTCAGTGTAGCAGTAACAGCTGCCTCTTTCAGGGCAGGTTCAGCTTCTCTGAACTACACTACAAGGAGCCCAGGGTGATGTGGGATGCAAGTCACTTCGTCGGAATCTGGGTTCCTGAGTGAGCTAGAAGCCAGCTGAGTCCTTGATATGGGCCAGGAAGGAAAAGAATGCTGCAGAGGGAGCTCAATGCACAGTATGTCATTTCTCGACATACAGCTCCTGGAAATGATTCAGGTCCATGAAATTACCTGACAGCTGCCAATATAGTTAGGATGATACTTTAAGGCTCTGCTTCACTCTTTCCACCTGTCAGCTTTTTCTGCACATGATATGCCTGTAAGAAGAAATGTACCATCTCCCCAGAAACCAAATTAATACAGAGCTTCTTTTGACTTTGATGTAAAGATGTCACTATTGCTTCAGAAAATGTTATTTTCTAAAAATAGTTTCAAATGCATGTTAAATTTTTATTAAGGAAACCATACTTTTTATATAAGAAGTATAAAAAAAATAAACATTCTTATTCTTTTCCCCTGGTATTTGCTTATACTTAAAATATATCCTTTCTGAATACAGTTTTATTCATTGTTTCTTAATGAAATAAATTCTGTCTATTTGAGCAAAACTTATTCTTTAATAAAATCCTTGTATATACTTGAGATTTTCTTTGCTTCATGGAAATCTATTACTTAGCTTTTCTCAGAATCCTTGAAGGTTTTGAATTAAGATTAAAAGGGCCACTATGGAGACAGCATTTTTTACTAGCTGCTGTATGCAAGGAAATGTAGTCTGTCTTACTTTTCCTAAACTACAGTAGCTTCTAGGACAAGAAAATGATTTCTTTTTTCACGCCTTTGACAACTAATTCACCATTGAACTTCTGCATTTTTCTGGGTTTTGTCTCTTGCTGGGTATATGCTTGGGCAAACAAAGAAAAATTCCCATATGTAGCTTTTTAGGGTGGTTGGCAACACTGATGAGTACTGAGGATAAGAGGGCTGTGGGGTGGAGTACGTCTACCTTCCCTCCCCCCCCCC
>VXBA01003228.1:23072-74798 GCA_013399895.1 Serilophus lunatus | reverse complement strand
CCCCACCTCACGCTGGACGCTCTGTGAGCACCCAGCCCAGCTAGCTGGTTTTTGACAGGAGCCCCTGGTAGAGGACCATGGTGCTGTCATCTTGTTGGTGTTGTTTCTCCTGGCGCTCTCCCTCTTGCCTCAGAAAATGGTGGAAAGGTTCTGACAGCTTCCTCATGACCAACTCACCTCTGCTGTTGTCACTGCCTGGCCCAGCTCAGCTCCTGTGTCTAGGTCAGCTCCACATCAACCCCGGAGAGAGAGAGAGGAGAGCCCTGCCTGCATCAATCTTCTCTCAGAGCCAGCCCATCTCTCCCTTCCCACTGTTCCTGTATTGGACAAGGGACTTTCCTATCTCAGCAGCAAACTGGGGGAAGTCCCTTGCATGTGTAGTGGATCCATGGGACATACCTGTTTCCCCCACAGCTGTGACCACAGCGAGGAAAAATATATGGGGAGGTGGGGGAGGAGGGCTAATATTTCTTGTTACTAA
Source organism: Serilophus lunatus (assembly GCA_013399895.1). NCBI lineage: Eukaryota > Metazoa > Chordata > Aves > Passeriformes > Eurylaimidae > Serilophus > Serilophus lunatus. The sequence goes on along the minus strand of VXBA01003228.1, from coordinate 74,317 downwards.
TATTTCTTGTTGCTATTGTTTGTTCCTTTTTTTTTTTTTTAATTCTCTCTATATTTTTTATTAAATAATAATGGCTTCCCTTTTCTACATTTTTGACTGAAAGCCTCTTGATTTGAAGGGGGTAGTAGAGTGGAGGAGGAGTTTCTTTCCAATCCAGGAAGTTCCACACCTTCTCCAGCAGATACTGTCTTAACCTTAGAAAACCTCCAGTGTGGCTGTACTTGTCTAAGAGCTCCATAGTACAGCTGAGTGTCAGGGTTGGGTAAGTAAAGACAAGCAGAGAACAGAACAATAAGAGAAGAGACACGAAAATGGTGTAAAAACCATGAGAGAAATGGATATAGACTTGTGCAGAACAAGCTTATAATTTTAAGTAATTTGTTCAGGGACTAAATCAGTGGAGCAAAGAAATTATTTACATTGCTGAGTGTAACCTTAATAGGTTACATGCCCACTGCAAATCTTTCATAACATTGATGTATATGGAAGACTACAGGTGTGATAGGTTGACCTTGGCTGCATGACAGGTGTCCATCAAGCTGTTTTATCACTCCTCTCTTTAAATGAAAAATTTGACAAAATGCTTATGGGTCAAGATAAAGACAGGCAGAGACCATGCGTCAGTTACTGGCGCAGGTAAAATAGACTTGACTTCCTGAAACTAATTTAATTTATTGCCAGTCAAATGTTGGAGTAGGATAATGAGAAATAAAACCTCACAATTTGTTCTTTTAAGATTTTTTTTTATGTTCTTCCTTAATAAACTGGAAAGATATACACAAATCTAATAGTAAATGAGACAGGGAATCACATAAAGATTTGGTCTGTGAGTTTGATCTACAAAATGCTTTGAAGTAAATGGAATTCCATTTCTGTTTGTCAGTAATTCTAGAAAAATGTATCAAATTTTACACATGTATTTATAAAACTTATATCAAAGATTTCAATGACATTAAAAGCAGTGCTCTCATCCTTTTTCACATTCTGTGACAAATGGTGGCTTGCTAGAATCTCATTCTTGTAACTGAAGTGAGAGATAATATGAGTTATAAAACTATGAAAACTATGAACTATGAGAGATTTAGAGATAAATGATGAGAACATCTGGAAATGGAAGCCCAATGCAGACTTTTAATGGTTTGGTGCTTATCCTCCTTTGTTTATTTTTCTGTCTTCAAATTGCGATACCAAGCCTATATCACTTCATGTGAAGCATATGAATAAGAAGATAACCTATTATTTCTGCAACATGATAACGACTGTACATAAGAAAATGTACATTTCTTATTCAGTGCTGGACTCAGAGATTGTGAGGCAAGGATTCATTTAAGAATATAAAAAGGGATGTTGATTTTCCATGACCCGTGAAGAAAGAAGCATTCATCCTGTGTATTTATCAAGGGAAGGGTCTAATGTTAAAAAAACCCCAACAAAATCATCACAAAAGTGGTCAGTTTGTAAGTGAAGACTACATTATCATATATGAAAATATTGGCAAAAATGTGTTCTTAGTAATATTTTTTGAATAAAAATTTCCTTTCAACCTAAGTATTAATTATAATGATTTTAGGGAAAAAATAGGATGTAGACTCATGCATTTTTTTACTTTTTACTCTAACATAGGAGAAGTACTTCACTGATAGACATCTAAAATCTGAGAAAGGCAAAAACTACAGATAAGTAGTATTTCTGAAGAGTTTCAGGCCACAAGACTTTTGCTATTCCCTTCCTTTGACTCAGTAATGAAATACCAACTCTGGCACAATTATGAGATACACTGGTTCGTAGCTCAGTCTGAACACAATGAGAGGCTTTGGTAGGTCATGTTTTTGGAAGCAGGGTGGTTATGGAGGTGGCTTTCCAATAAATGGTGTGTCCTTCAAAGACCAAGTTCTGCCAGCTGGCATATATGTAACACTAGTTACTTATTCCATTGCTCCATCTGCAGTGAAAGATGACAGTTGGAGTTTCAATTCATAGAGCAAGGTAAAAGTCACGTTAACATTACATGAGATAGCTGTGAAAGAACATGAATTGCTGCCAATTTTGTATTCTACTAGTGGTGTGGGCCTCAGCAGGTTTCCTGTGCTCATGATAAGTTTTAGCGGCAGGAATCCAAAAGAGATCCTGAAAGCCTGTGATGCTGAGCATTGCAAAGCCAGAGCTATGGCACTCAGCTCTGCCAATAAAGTACACAGCAGTGACTGACATCTAAAGAAACCTAGATACAAAATTCAAACGAGTTCAGCATCTAGTAGATTAGAATTTAGTACTTCCACAACATGGAGTTTATTCTGGAACCAGTGGGTGCCAAAAATGTCATGAACATACCAAATGATACAGCATTTTTCTGAAAGCTGCTCTATCTTGTCAGCTCAGCAAAAAGGCAACCAGATGACAGATCCTCACGGAATTTCAAACTGAGGGTGATGGTACATTTGGTGGTAGTAGAAGAGATTTCGTATATCATTGGTTTCTATTCTCATCCTCACAAGCCTGGCATAAATGAGGGCTGCTGGGATGAGCAGGACAGACTACACACACATCTCATTCATATGCTGCTTCTAAGTAGCAGAGTAATATGGGCTCCTGTACCAGAAGAGGATTATGATAGAAATTTGATATAAAAATCAGAAATAGTAATTAGTTATTGAATAATAATAATTCAAGGGAGCTGAGTCAACAGGGGCCTCACTGTATGATACAAAATTACTTGCACTAAAGCACTGAATAGGAAAGACAAATAGGATTAAGAAGCATGAATGGTATAAATTACTAACAAGGTACAGAATAATAATGGTTAAGTGTCACATTCAGACTGCTTAATTTGGCAGTCATGGCATGTTCAAGAGAACTGTAAGAAATGCAGACCACGTGCTTTTGAGATTTTCTAAACATTAGCTCCTACATAGCCAAGAGATAAATAGTTGCAGTCCATTTAGACAGTGAAAACATTTCAATAATACTAAGCTTTAACAAAAAATAATAAAAAAAATACAAAACTAAACCACAGCAAACTACTAAATCATGATCAGAAAGGAAGACAAAGTAAATGCCTCTTTGATTATGGTATTGCCAAGGATCACTTTATGTGCAAGAGATTTATACTTGGCATGAAACCTTCCAGTAGGACTGCAGAGGAAGAGTTAACACAAAAGAATATAGTTCCTTTAGTGAATTTGTAGCTTGCTTGGAAGAATCACAATGGGAGAAATCTGAAAATCTGTCTCAACTGCACCTGTTGATTGCAAGCCAAGAAATCAACCAGATAAACAGGAAAGGTTTAGAAGAATGGAATAAAATAAATAGATTACAGACATGTTACTTGTCTTATGAACACTTTTTTTTTAACCTGATGTAATTTTGAGTGATTTCTTAAGTGTCTGGTTTTTTTTTGTTTGTTTGTTTGTTTTTTAAAAACTCACTTCCCCTGAGTCAACTTAATGAACTACTTGCAGCGGTAGCTTTCATTATATTACAAGAAATCTGACTTTAAACAGCTCTTCCATCACACAGTTATGGGAATTTCAAAGAAATGTAGAAGCAGCACAGCCAGCTTCATTTATAGACAGAGAAGTAATACATCTTGCACTTCCTTCTACACCTTATTGATATGCAGAACTTATTGCTATATTCTATTCCCTTTTCAATCCCTTCACTGAAAAATTAAACTCAAGAAAGAAAATCAACCTATTTTAGCAACACAGGACATCGTAATTTTGATTAAGATTACAGACAGGACACAGAAATAATAACAAATACTATTTCTTCTTCTGCCCATAAAAATCCCATTGTTTGGAAATGTTTCCTAAGAAAATAATTTTTACAATTATAGTTTTTATTATGAAAAGCAAATCAGTTTGAGAACAATTATTTATAGCAATAAAAAATGTTATAAACAATTAACAATCATAAATTTCCTAATTATCACTTTTCTAGGAAAAAATGTGGAAAAGCCGGGGGCATTTAATGTGAAATCTGATTCATATTAAGAAATATGAAGATCATTTTAACATTCTTAATTATTTTTTAATTTATTTAAATGGGAATAAGACACTTAATTTGCTTAGGAATTTTTCCTTAAAACGTTAGTCATTTATCTGCTTCTTTAAGTGTCTGTATATTCCCCTGAAAATGTGCTCTAAAATATCAATGAAGACTTACTAATTACTAGTGGTCTTTCATAACTATTGAGTCAGGATGTGTAACTCCTTTTGACTATAGCAGTATTTAATCACACCCAGAGACAGAGTAGTTTTATTCTGCTTCAACAGTGAATACTCTTTAAAATATATATATTTAATTCTATGATTATAGAATTTCGACCAGGGTTGTGTGGATTTTTGTTTTGGTTCCTCCCTTCTACCTTCTTCTGGCTATTATTAATGGACAAGATCTTGTTATTTATTTTATGCAGACAGCTAAAGCCATTAAAATGTGTAGTCGATACTAATATTTCTAAGTATTTTGCTCAAAGAAAAACAAAACTTGAAAAAAATTCAAAGCCATCAAAAACTTTTTTATGTACAGAACTGGGATTTAAACAGGTTGAAAGCTATAGGTAGACCTATAAGTGCTTAGTGGCACATACAGCACGATAGAAAACACCAACATACTCCTGTTCAGTGCTTAGCATCATGGTAAAATGTGGACAATCATCATCTTCTTATATGATCAACACCCTGAATCCAATGATAGACTGTACTATTACCACAGATATAAAACATTGTACAAGCTGCTATGAAGAAAATTAAGTCTATGCCATCCAAAAAACAGCACACTCTTGTGCAGGCACAGCTGTGTATCTCATCTTTCTTACATAAATGTTCCACAAAGACAACTGTAGTTCTTGAAACAGGACCTTCAGAAACCTTATAAAGGAAAATGCAGTGTCTTGTGAAATTTATGGATGGTATGTATCCAAATCTAGTTAGGACTAGTACCATCCTCAAAAAAAGATCAGATGGGTCTGGCTTTAAATAATTCTTATGCTAGTAAGACAGGTTTTCAAAATACCATGGTGCTTTCAAAAATTTTTACTTTGCTTCTGAACCTAAACCTATCACTTTGATGCTTGAACTTATTCGGGGATTAATTTCATGAATGGGAATTATAAAGTCAGCTTCTACCCTCTGTCTTACATTTAGCCTCCAAAAAAACTGTGTGCTGTTGCATTCATCCTTGTAAAACACCTGGTCCGTACTCATGTCTTTCCTGGAGTACATAGGAAATCTAGTGTGTCTAAAATGTCAGGAGCTGCTGGTATAGGCAATCTCAGTACTTCTAAATTATATTGGGTGAACAGTATCTGTTATTAAAAATGTTCTACCTGTAGAGGATTTATCTTAGGAAGAAACTCACATACTGGGTGGCTGTCTCAGGTAACTGATGGGAACACTTCCAGCTTAAGCAAAGAGCAGGCTTTATTTCTTTGCAGCACAAGCATCTTCATTGTGTCTGTCAGCCGATGCAGTGTTCTAAACCATTTTCTTTCAGCAGTAAAAAACAAAGATACAGAACCTACTTATGAGTGAAACGGTGATCACATTGTTTTCTAAAAGGAATTTATTCCTCTATTCTCTAGTTTGTCGTATACAGAAATTTCTATTGCATAAAACATAAGAACAGGCTGCTAGGAGTCCTGTATATTAGAAAGCTGTCTTGTGAAAGAACTGAGGAAGAGGATTTGTGTGCACCTTCCCACCTTTTTGCATAGATTAATACAGCACATTAGAACATTTAAAAATTATATAAAGAAGCTTACATTGCCAAATTTTAGTGTAAAATTATTAACCAAAGATATATAGATGTAAAAACAGGTGTGTAGATGTCTCTCTCGAATCATAAAGGAGCTCTGCTTCACAGTGTTTCCCTGGGACAGGACCAGTTAAATTTAGCAAATCAGAACTTTTAAAGCATGGCTTTCTATCAGCTGGTTTTTCTGAGACAAGACATCCAGATGGCACTCGGAAAACACAATGATGAATCAAGCTTTTAGAATGTAATATTCATCACTTTATCAGACATAGCAAGTTTTGCCAACACCTGGTAATCAACAAATTATTCTTGCAGTAGAGTCATTAAATGGACTAAATAGAAACTGTGGGATACCTGTTAACAAGGTCTTCAGCTGCGGAGAACGTCTGGTTTTCTTTTCTTCCGAGGTTTATAAATCACAACACACAAATTCACCTGAATATTAATTTTGAGAGAAAATACTTTAAAAGCATCATTTAATAGAATAATTTACTGAAGTCAAAATTTCAGAGGGAATTTTTATTTTTTTTTTTTTTCAAGAAAGTGTTTCAGGTGAATATCTCTGAACACAAATAGGAAGCAAGTAAGTGATAAGTTCTTGTTGGTTTATATCTATGTTCTTTGAAGAAAATGTCCCTTTGCCTTTAAAATTTCCTAACTAATTTTTCTGTTATAATCTATATGAACACAATAATTCATGAGACCATTTCTGTCAAATGTAAAACAATAAACAAACTTTGCTATTGATATAAAAAGGCTTTTTACAGTTGTCAACTTTTTGTCATATAAAATAGTTTAAATTCATATTTCAATCGATCACCTTTATAATTATGTTTCAAAAATTAACTGAATATGACTTAGACATATTTTTATGGGATTTTATTTAAAATACTATGACTAAGGAAAAACTCCTTTGGTTCAAAATAACAGCATATTTCAGGTCACATTTATCAGTTTATTGTAATCACACAATATATAGAACACTTGTGGAAAAAACCGACTCAGTGTTGTGGATTTTCTCAGTGTCTCAAAATTGGATGTGAATTTCACCTCTCAGAAGCTGAAATTATTGAGATACCAATATTATTAAGATACCAATTTTACATTACAGAAAAATAATTGCTGCTGTTGAGGACTAAATTGCACCTCAGTTTGTAGATGAAGTATAGACAGCAGTTTAATTTCTGTCATGTGAGCCTACACAGACCCCATTTTGAGACCATCAGTGCAGGGTAACCTCCCATCACGGTAGATACAGCATGAAGCATCCAGTATGTACATCTTAGAATGCAAGTGGCTCCACACATAGCGTTTTCAAGTCTGATATATCCTCTGGACAAAGCAAATGTAAAAGAAGCATGGTAACAGGCAAAGAAGAAACTCTCAGCAGTGTGTACAGTGCAGTTACATTTTTGGGGAAATACAAAGGGATTCTGTTCATCCATACTCATTGACTCACAAAAAATAGTTTTACACCTTGAAAAAATATTTATGGACTCCAACGAGAATGGTTACAACTTATCACATGATTCAACATTTTCTTACATCACTTAAGCTTTTATACCCCTATATCAAAGGAAAATTAGACTCTCCTCAGCATGTATTCAATTACCTCTAGTAGATCTTTTATCATTTGTTTTAATTCCTGAGCATCTGTTTTATCACAGTTTTTCTCCTTATATCTCAGCAGCACAGACAAGTCCTGACTGATTTGCTGTACTGTCATCAGTGAAAAACGTATCATAGTCACATTTCCTTCATATTTCAGCTAAGGAACAAAAAATGAAGTAACAGAAATGCTATAAAAAGTCATGGTGATCTAGAGTCAATTTTTTTTTTTTCTTTCTGCTCTGCCTTCTATTAGACATTAGTTAATCCACTTACACTGCTAATACCACTTGGTGGATTTGTAGAATACTTGTTCTGCTACTCTTCAAGAAATCAAGAATGACATTTCTTTCAATTATATATTTCAGCTGGGATACTAGAATTCAGAGCACTTGGATTATAGTAAGCTTCTGTCTCTCTCTAGTCCTTCACTATTCTGGGCAAATTATGAAGCTGTTGCCTAAGAATGGATGTAAAGCTCAGGATGTGCTTGCAGACCCAGGGAAATGTTGTCTGAAAATATGTAATTTCAAGGTCTACCCAGTTTAAAACGACAATCATCATTGAAATAACCCAAATTCTGCTCCCTCCCCCCCAAAAAACCCCCCAAACAAAAAAGCCCCCCCAAAACAGCTAGGCATGACAAAGTAGATAAACTGTGGTTGTGTTTTCTTTTCATTGTCCTGAAAAGGCAAAAGAAACTGCATGTTCTTTTTGCAGCTTCCCATTACTTAAAATTGATGTACTTGAAGGACAGAATCAGCTATATTTTTTCTTATTAAACTAGATTTAACTAACACTTCTGAATTCTCTTTCATTTATGTGCAGCTATTCTTCCCTTTTCCTTAGCCATAGCTTTCTCAGTGGAGGGAAGACCACACATCTTGTCAAAACTTTTCCTGCTAGATCCCTGTAGGACACAGGAATTTTGCAGCTGAAAGAGGATTAGTTTGGACCAGATATAAAACAAATAAATTTCTCTGATTTGATGTAGTAATGTGGCTGTTGATTTCTGCTTTCCTACAGTTAGAGATTATAGCAAAAGGAATACCTTATTGCATAATACATGAGTTTTTCCATAACTCACTGTTAATCTGAGATTTTGTTTGCTTTTTAAATTAACATACCTTCTGAGGACAGTGTTGCTTTGCATAAAAGAAATATCCATTCCTTTAATATTTCAGGTGCCATTAGATTTCTATTTTTCTTCCTTTCAACTAATTGTGCTATAACTGAAATCAGTTGAATAATTCTCACAATTAAATGTAATCCTACCTATAAGGTGATTTTCTTTAAGACAGTCATTTTTTATGGGTAATTAATACACTTTATCTTTGAAGAAAATTAATCAATGAATCTATAAATTCCAATTCTCTCAACTTCTTATTAAAGGAATTTAGATGTAAAAGTAAGGAAAAATACCTAAACTTCTAAGGTTTTCCACCACATAAACTGCATCTGACCCTAAGTCTTTGGGATAAAGATTGAGCTAAAAAAAGAAATAATAGTTAACAATATACTAAGAAAAAATATAATCAGATACTGCCAAATAATATCATCGTAAGGAACTCTCATATACCTTAATTCAGTTACTTAATTCAACTCTCTTACTTCAGCTCGGGGTAGCATATTAGAAACAGAATATATCTGTGTGCTTTCAAGTACACTGCTATTATGATTAGAGTATTAGGCATGCAGATTTTTTCTTCTTGACAGGAGACTTATAAGGATTATTTAAATTTTTCTGGAAGAAGTATTTCACTTTACAAAAGAGTAAGAAAGCTATATATACAAAGAGATGTAAAATTCCAGCTATATGCTTTAGCTCTCTCCTGCTAAGTGTGATAACAAAAAAGTTACACATATAAATAATTATTCTGAATCAGATACAGTGAAATATTTGTCGTCAACTTCAAATAAGCTATGTAATGCATCTAGAGGAATGAAATTATATTTCAATTTATGTAGCTGCTTGGGAATTCTACACAGATTACTGATTCTTAAGTTGTTAACTAACAATTTTCAAGGTTAGGAATTCCCCACTTTCCTCATATTATATTACTGCTCAACTGGAAGAATTTCATCTCCCTTTACAACATCTGGTGCTAACTGCAGCTAGACAAAATGTTGGGCTGGTAGAGAATTTGTTTGTTCTCCTTCAGCCACCAATATATTTAGGTATCATTGTCTGAAATACACAAGTAATGAAATCGAGAAAGCATCTTAAGAAAAGAATTGCTGCATTTCTAACTGAAATTGACTTACTAGAAAAAGACAGTTTAAATAAGTGTTTATATGCTCTGTTGCCTCCTAGTCCCTAATCTGACTAGGAAGTGAGAATGGTCCAATGTATTATTTAAATAAAGAGAGTAGGTACAGTAAAAACAATACTACAGCATGTTTAGTTTGTGTCTGTGAATCATTAAAATCACAGTATAGCACCTGCTGTTCATATCAATTGAGACTGAAAGTCCTTCACCTACCTTCTTTGCTATTTCAGTTATACAGTCCACTGACCCTTAAATTTTAGATCAATCACTGAGGTATTGATTTAAAAAAAGGTATAAAAATCAAAGCTGAATGAACACATCTGACTTGTTCATAATGCATGGTCAGTTTTGGGGAAGAGAAATTGTGAAATAAGGTGGTGGTGGAGAAACAGTTGGACTGTGACTTGAATAAAATAGATTACACTGGCAACAAATCAATGATAGAGAAACGTGTTCCATTTCATGCCTTTTGCAATAGATAGATGCAGAAAGGTAGTGTGGATGATACAGTCTCATCAACATTCCATTTTCTAAGCTGGATAGGAGAATAAAATGCATGCAGGCTCTGAAAGAAAATGACATCTTTAGATATGGAGCTGCAATGGTTATCTATTTTTAAAACCAAGTTTTGTTCATAATCGTACATTGCTGCCCACTACATCTTGATGAAGATGCATTTTCACAACAGAAAGACTGTACAATAGTAAAATACTTGCCAGAATTAATTACCTGCAGAAAATAAGAAATGACCTGCTAATAAGCTAGTCTCTTTATTATACAGGAAAAAACTCCGACTTGTTTTTGTTCTTTAGATTCCCACTCTTTCTTTACTGCCACCCTGCCTTTTTTGAAATTTTGTACCAAGACAAGCTTTGGGCAGGATTCTATGCAGAAAGTAGGAGATGACTTACAAATGAGGCAATAAACCATTAACATAACAGCTTAGAACACATGATCATTTCCTGCCCTAAAGACAGCTTTATCCATTTGAGATCCACAAGTGCAGTGAAATGAGAATAAGAAGAATCTGTGTGACAGAAAGAAGAAATAGATTCGGCCTCATTTATGTTTGTTGCTATCCCTGTAAAAGGATTGGATATGAGATAAATAAAAATGTAAGGATGGGACTAAAAGCACATCTGCTATAAGTGATATAAATTTATACCTTAAAGCACAACATTCTGAATAGAAAGATAAGCAATTTTGTGAATTGATTTTTTTTTTTCTTTTAGATACACACACAGAATTACACACACAAAATTAACAAGGTTGGAAAAGACCGTAGAGATCATCAAGTCCAACCTTTTACCTAACTTAACAACCTATCCAACATCAGTGTATCATCTAAACCATCCAAACCATCTAAACCATCTAAATCATGTCACTAAGTTCATCATCCAACTATCCGTAAACACAGCCACGGACGGTGACTCCACCACCTCCCTGGAAAGCCCATTCCAATGGGAAATCACTCTCTCTGTGAAAAAGTTTCTCATAATATCCAACCTACACCTCCCCAGACGCAGGCTGTCACTGGGAGCCTGAGAGAAGAGACCAACCTTGCCTGACTACAACCTCCTTTCAGACAGTTATAGACAGCAATAAGGTCACCCCTGAGTCTTCTCTTCTCCAGGCTGAACAGCACCAGCTCCCTCAGCTGCTCATCATAGGGCTTGTGCTCCAGCCCCTTCACCATCCTCGTTGCCCTTCTCTGGACACATTCCAGCAACTCAACATCTTTCTCAAACTGAGGGGCCCAGAACTGAACACAGTACTCAAGCTGATAGAGCAAGTTTTCTTACATGGCCTAGTGCATTGCAGAGAAATTATCAATAATAGATTGTTAAATAAACTGCCATATAATTTGAGACATGAACAACAGGTAGATTTTTAAAGGGAAGAGTTGACTTACATGTTTTATTTTTTTTACTTGTGTGAATGAGCAACAGTGGCTATAATGGTTGTGAGATAAAAGTGTTTTCCATCTCAAAAGAAGGAACAAAACAGTCTCCTAAAATCCTATGTACTCCAAGGATTCCCTTAAAATAGAGTGCAGGCATATGAGAAGCCTTTACTACAAAAATGAATCTGAGGTGAGCTTACAGAATCCCTGCTAAAACAGGATTTAGAGACAAAGTGAGGATTGATGAAAATATATAAAAATACCATTCTGGAATTACCTGGCTTTTGGCGATTGATTTTGTTTTGTTTTGTTTGGCTTTATTTGTTTGGGGTTTTTGTTTGTTTGTTTGTTTTTTTGTGAGATTTTTGGGATTTTTTGGTTTGATTGGTTTTGGTTTCGGTTTTGTCTTTAGATTTTGTTTTTGTTTTTGTTTTTTTTTTTAGTGTGTGTGTTTCTTTCTTCCCCTCAAGCAAGAGGAAAGGAAGGAAAATTTCTCAATCAGTAGAAATAATAGCACAAAACCTAAGTTTATTCTGACCCAAAGGCTGCAACATCTGGAGAATATCTTTACTGTCAGAGACATTTCATTTCAGAAACTTATGACCTTGGACATGAAAGGAAAAATCTTCAACTATTATGAGCTTCAGCTACCCTAAAAGTTTGGAAATTAAGCTTGTGATATTCACTGTCTATTTTATAAATAATGGTTTTATAGTTTTGGTTTTCTTTTTGTCAGTCGGATATTCCCTTTCTTTGCGGGGGCAACAGGAACATTCCCGCTTCACCAGGGACTTGCTCCCACCAATCCCACTGACACAGCCATGAGTGGGTGGAGCCGGCGTGGCACCACCCTTTACCCGCTGTATCCCTCCCACTGCACCATTGAAGGTAGTGATCACACTCATACCCAGGCAGAGCAGCATTGGGCAGAGGGACTGTAGGCGTTGTCACTGGCACTGGCATTTGCACATTTGCACTGTGGCATGGCATGAATGGTGGTGGCAGGGCAGGTGGCAGCACAGCTTGGCACCAGGCTTGGCATGATGATGGCAGGGCTGCACTGCGTGCTCTGTGAGGGTGAGGCAGGCAGTGAATAGACAGTGTGGACTGGCAGCACACGGCAGCTGGTGCGCAGGCAAGCAGGGTGTGATGTGTGTGGGCTGTGGTGCACTCAGGAACTTTTATTTTTTCATGTTGAATTTGGATGGAGAAGACAGTGTGGGGTCCCGCTTGCTGTCAGAGTGCCCGGAGCAACTCTGCTGCCATTCACTTGGATCCAGCCCAACACAAATGGAAGACAACTTTATATAGAGAGCTTGCAGAGGGAGCCCAAGACTGCCACTGCCATTTGGTGTGGCGGTCACCATCTTCCTGTGACTACAGAGATAGTTCAGGGACTTATTAATCAATTCTAACAGGCGACACTATTTTTCTTCTGTTCCCTACAAGTTGCTCAGACGTTTGTTTTGTTTTTTTTTTCCTTTTTAGAGATATTTCTCTTCTTCTCTGTTGCATGTGTCTCTCGTTTGGAGATATTTATATCTGTATATAGAAATATATATTAATAATTTATATACATAACTAATGAAAGAGTAAGTATTTCTTTTTTTTCTGCATCTTGTAGTCCCACGTACGTAATTGTGTCTAAACTTAAGATAAATGGTCATTGTCCTTGCTTATAGGAAATCAGAGACGCAGAGCATTCTGAGTTGGAAGGGACTCACAAAGATCATTGAATGTGACTCTTAAACAAATGGTCCTCAGAGGGATCAAACCTACAAATTTGGTGTTATTAGCAGCAGGCTCTAACCAGCTGAGTTAATCTCAGGCTCCACAGTAATTGTTGCCTTTGAGAAAATACAAACCAAGAGGTTTAAAACTTAGCTAGGTTTTGCTATTTTACTGTGTCTATAACAAGAATGAAATAAGAGTTCCTACTAAATTATAGACCTTTTTACTTAGCACATTTGTACATATATGAGCAAAAAAGTTAATTTGGAGCAATATATATCAAACACAATATATATATATAAAATACAATAACTTAAAATTCTTACAGTTCAAGAATTTCTGCTGCAGTACTCTAAATTGTACTTTCTCAAAGGGAAAACAAAAGGATGTTCCTGTAAAATCAGTTCAAATGGAAGAGAAATCCCAAAGTCAAAATGTGTCTTTGAGACTTTTCCATTACAATTCTGCTGTAGAGCATGCATAATCTCTGCTTTGAACATAATTAGCACAACAAAGTAGTATTGTACAGTAACACAACCTCTCAAGGTAGTATTCATGGTTTTTAGAAAAATCACGCAGTAGTAATTAGTATGAAGTATGTGTTTATCACTATCCTAGTCATGTAGCTGATCATCATTTTTTTCATTTTATAGTTGGTCAAGCCTATCAGGTTTTACATTCTTTAGCAGGGATGGGTATTTCCCTTATGAAGCACTTAGTAGATTTTCAAAAATAAATATAAATAAATAAAAATTAAAAAAATAAAAAGGCAAATTTAAAAAGTATAACCGTCAAGACGCCAAAATCAAATGTTAAAAAAAAAAAAAGGAAAATTTAAAGTCCTCTCCTTCAAAACACACGTACACATAAAAAGGTTTTTTACATTATTTTCATGGAGACCATGATTCTCAAATTACTAAATTTTATGGCCCTTCATGTACTCGCCACAGACTTATCATCACTGCTACTTCCTACTGTGAGTTCACAGAGACTGCAAATGACATGGGCATCTTGACTAGTGTAAGAATAACTTCTGTTACCACATGCTCCTGGATGACCTTCTAAGTGGCTACATCCCAGCTTCAGGAAGAAGATCACAAAACAATAAATAAACAAACAAACAAACAAACAATAAAGTAATATGAGTAGCAGTTCACATGCTTGAACCTTGGCCAAACTGTAAGGAACTGAAAACACAGTTTTGTAATAGGAAAATGTTAGAGAAACCTAACTGTAGGCATCACTACCTGTGTCATCAACAAGAATAAGAACATAAGCGAAAGCTGCTCCTTCAGTTTTCAAATGGAAATTATTTCCTATTGCATAACTTTACATAATACTGGTCATTATTTCTACATTTTTTTTTAACTCCAGGTACATCGTAATTTTATCACTTTTCTGGTTTACATCATACTCACTGATTACATCTACTGGAAGCATATAAAATTAAGATGTTCTGCATTTTTTTACTGATTAATATTTTTATTATTAATGTAGCAATTGTCTGGGAAAAAAATTATAGATTCTTAAATATCTTCAAGTGATATTTTTAATGGAGCTGATTTCGAAAAGATGCACAAGCATGATTGTAGATTCAAAAAGCTTGATCCTAAACAGTTTTCTCATTCATTTATGTATTATTCCTTTTATGTATTCTCTTATTTGTATCTGATTGAATTTACTTTTACTAGTGTGAATGACTATTTGAAATCCAGGAAAACAAAGGACAAATAGATGCTGTTCAGAAAGGCTTTGGCCATTAGCAAATGTCTTCTCCCTGGTTTTCCTCCTGACAGAAGTAGCAATGCCAAAAAAAAAAAAAAAAAAAAAAAGTGTTAAGAATAAAACTGAAGTCATTAGGAGTTACACATCTCAAACTTGTAAGTGAAAAATGGATTGACTATATTGGAATTAAAAGTAGTACCTAAATAACGCGTAACTACTTTGCAATTCAAGGATATCTCAGTTGGGAGCATGAAGGTACAAGCATTTCTCACATGAATAGTAAGAGCTAACCTTCGGAAGAGAAAACCCCAAATTCTTTTAAGAGTTCATATTCCTAAGTGATGTCCACTAATCACTCTGTGAGTGATATAGAAGTGCAAAATGAGTGGGAAAATCACTTGAGAGTCAGGAGCTGACTGAATGAGACCAGAGGAGAATGTAAAAGTAATACCTGTTTGAGCATGAGAGAAATCCAATGACAGTGACATAAGATAACCAAGGTTTCAGAAAAAGACTTGATCCATAACACTGCATCGCATCTGCTGAAAATTAAGCCCCTGTTTTCCAAAGCTGAATCCACCTAAACAAAAGGTAAGGGAGCGAGGAACGGGTATGCAAAAGTCCACAAAGAGTAGAAGCAATCACAAAAGAAAACTGTATTTCTTAACATGTCAACCTATTCTGGATTTGACACCTTGAATATTTTCCTGTAGACAAGTGGCTAAG
This sequence comes from Serilophus lunatus, assembly GCA_013399895.1. Lineage (NCBI taxonomy): Eukaryota > Metazoa > Chordata > Aves > Passeriformes > Eurylaimidae > Serilophus > Serilophus lunatus. Next base: position 58,597 of record VXBA01003228.1, on the reverse strand, counting down.
TCCTTTCTTCCTCAAGATAAGATATTTCTTCAAAAAAAACTGCTGAACAGGAGGTTGGTATGCAAGGCTGCAGCAGTGAGAATATTCAACCCCTGTAGCCTTGTAGCCATTTGAAAAAGGGCTTTTGAAAGGGGGTGTAAGAGAGAAACCCCACTTACCTGAGTTAAAATTCAATTTTTCCTCAAATTCTCCCTGTTTCCCTGAAGCGGGGGGAGGGGGGAAGCTGAGATGAAGGCAGCCCTATCCTGGGCAGGGCAGGGGGTTGCCCTTGGCCAGGATGGAGCCGGGCCGGGACTGGGGCCGGGTGGCGGCTCCACACCCTCCAGGCTCCCCGCAGCTGGGGGGGAGGCCGGCCGGGGCGGAGCAGGACCTGCGCCGGTCCCGGTGCCCCCGAGGCCGGGGCGACAATGGCTTCTCCTCGGGGCCGCTCCCCCACCACCCCCCACTGGGGCTGGGCGGCGGCTTATCGCCCCGGGCTTCTGGGAGCACGGCTGATCGCCGACTGTTGCTGCACATGGGCCTGGGGCCGTCTTGTGCCCCACCCCGAGGAGCACATGCAGCAGCCCGCAGCCCCAGGCCAGCCTGGCCGGGAATTTCAGCACCACGGCTGCTAACGGACAGTGACAGAGAGCTGGCCCTGGCACCGTCTTGGCGCTGTGGCATCTCTGAGGTGCTGCAGCCATGAGAACAAAGATGGCGCCTAATGACTGAAGTCACGAGTTCTTCGACGAGAAAACACCGGAAACGGAGGTGAGACCCGGCTGGCTGGACAGATGGGAAGCCGGCTTGGCCAGGAAGAAGGCGACGATATTCACGCGAGACGAGAAGGCTTAAAAGTCGAGGCACGGCCCCGCACCGCTCTCTTTTCTGGCTGCCGCTGTGAGGAGATGATCACAGCCCCGGTGTCCAGCGCCTGCAGACCCCACGGCGGGAGTCCACCCATTTCTCTCAACCTGGGAGCCATTTCCAGTTCTTTAGCAAGTATCCTTTGGAAAAAGGGAGGGAGAGAGCTGGTTTTCACCTGTGATTGTGTTTTTCAGAGGGGCTGAAGGGCAGGAGGTGCTTCGAGAGAGAGAGAGAGAGAGAAGGAGAGACACCCTTTCCTACCCTTCCTCCCTGTCCCTTTCAACTAGTCATCTGATTGAAAGGAACAGTTCCCTTCCTTTTTTTGGTTTTTTTTTTTTTTGTTTTTTTTTTTTTTTCCCCTTTTTGTGTGTTTTTTTTTTTCCTTGCGTGTTGGGGGTCCCTCAATGTAATTCTAGGGTCTCCTGGTGGGTTACCCCTACCTCTCTAATTTAATTCCCCTGGAATAAATTGTTCTCCTGCTGAACAACTCTATTCAGTTTTCCGTCACCTTTATTGAATCTGCCCCCTGAATGCTAAAAGGTGGGTCAAAACCACCACAAGCCTTCACAGCTTACGGCTCCATACAACACTGAACAATCCAGCTACTCTCTGCTCTGTACTGAAAAGACCTTGGAAAAAGAGTGGATTCAGTCCAAGGTCTGCTGAAGTTTTAATGGTTAGAAACTCACAAGATGGGGGAAGATCTTTGCTAATTTGCATGAGATAAACAGATGTACACATTGTCACTGAGAGGAAGTAGTGGGTAGGAGGGATTGGAACTTTTTTCTGCAGGGATGTAAGAATGCCAGCAGACTGGTTTCTGGGGGAAGTGGTTACTAGTGGCTGAAGTTGAGGCAGAGAAGTCAGTGAAAATGTGTGGAAGAACAATGTGATGGACAGAGCTCTCCTATTTTCCTTCTGAAAGCAGCATGGCTGAGAACGAGCAATACATGCATCTCAGAGAACAAACAGGAATTAGAAGCTATGTCTAGTGGTAGACCTATAATCTTACTGGATTTACATAGACATCCAGGAATAGGGAGTATGGCTGAGCGATGCAATGGGCAGAAAGAGGGACAGGTCCTGCTCTTGGTTCCTGGTGCCCCTGTCCCTTAGGGAGCAACATTTAGCTTGGTAGTGCTCTGACACTAGAATGAACACAATGGAAAGGTAAAGATGCAAAAAGAGGGAAGAACAAGAAAGTTCAGAGTAATGAAGAAGGAGATGTTGGTATAAAGAGAGAATAGGTGTCCCAGTTTAGAGATAAATGCGTGATCTAAATTTGGGGACATGAGACTATGGGATGCAGAAAAGGAGGTAGCCACTCTTTAATTAAATATACATATTTAAATAAGAGAAGCACAGGACACAAAACCAATATTCCTGAACAAAATTGAACAACTTGTAGAGAACAGAATGAAAATACTGTTCCTTGTTAGAATTGAGTAAGTCCATAGGCCATAGGAAGAGGAAGGGAAACAATTCCACCAGCTCTTTGGGTGGAAAAGAGGGAAGACAAAACCTCAATATATGAAGTCATTCTTCAGTGAGGTCAGGCAGGAATCCAGGCAGATGGCGGCAGAGCTGCTGCAAACACTTGAAGAGCGAGACTCAGGCTGCCATCCCCTTCGAGCCATGTGGGAGACAGAGGACAAGCTTCCCCCACAATGGCAAAAACCATCCTCCCCTGCACATGAGCACTTTAGTCCTGGGCACCACTGCCACCTGTGCCTCAGCCAGTGCAGTGTGCCTGCTCTGCCTGCTCTCTGCTGCCGTGGAAGGAGCACCAGAAATGGGTCCACGGCTGAACGGAAATGAGGAGGAGGGCAAAGCAATTCCCCCTTTCCTCCCTCTTGTCCCTGTCAGAAATTGGGGAAAATTTCTATATGTAGAATAAAATAAATACTCAGCCATAGCAATAGGGGAAAAAATATGAGTGAAAAGAAGAAAATGTTAAAAAAATTACGAGTAAAAGGAGTTCATAGAAGTTTTGTTGATTTGGCGCATCTCCATGATTGCAAGAAGCTATCCTGTTTACAAACTGCTGATGATATAACAGCGAGGCTGAAAGCTGAAGATATGGCAGCTAGTGAATGCCTAATTTTGATCTTTAAGCATGTCGTTGAATGAGTCAATTTATGCAGTCTTAAATATAACTTCTTATATAAATAAAAATAAAATTTAAATTTATGTCAGAATATATTACTTTTAATTTATGGTCAGACTTCCTTTTCAGTGTCAGCCGTGACCATATACTTCTTTGTTTCTTGTATGGGAACAAGTTAGGGTTTTTTTGTTTAGTTTTTGTTTGTTTGTTTTTTGTATTGTGAAAGCGCACATGTTAGATCCCCTCTAAATATAAAGAAGTTTTTAAAAGAGTTCCATGGCTTCTATTTGTAAGATATATAAACTAAACTGATACTTAGAATGTCAAATTATTATATACAAAATCTCAGCAATATTTGATTATTAATATTTACCACAACAAATCAATTTCTTCTACAGGCAGTGATGCATGTTGGTGCAAAAGTATACTCTAGCTTGACTTAATAAACACAGGGGTATTACTTCTTTATCTAGAATTTCAAGTTGTGTATATTTATTCTGAAAAGACAAGAACTGTAAAAGACATTTAGCTCAGACTATTTGAAAGATATCAACTGTTTAAATGACATTTTCACCTTCAGCAAATACATCTTTGCCTGCTAGAAATAGTGATGCTATCATGATGCAGCCAATCTATGATACAGTCATGTCACAAATAGGTGTCAACTCTCATTACATTCTCAAGTATAAATTCCACTTATCAGTTCCCACATACTTGCAGATGTTTTAACAATCCCATTTTACAGTGATTGCAGCAAGGCTCAGCCTCAAATGCTTTATGATATATTTGTGGGAGCTACTGTAGATTACCAGATTTGGGAGCACTATGTGTAGTTTGTAGCCACCTGGGATTTTTTGCTTCCAAAAAGAATCGAATTTACTTTTAATTTATTGTCCAACTGCCTTAATAAACAAAAGAAATACTTTGTATTGTTCCTTCACAATCTGGTTTACTTCATTAAAAAGAAAATACTTGTTATTTGAAATTCAGACAGATGAGGAAAATATATCAGTCAAGTCATGCTCTGATGATTAGTAAAGTTGCTGGTTAATGCCAAAACCCATACAACTTATTAGAACCATTTTACCATTTTTTAAAATGAATATTTTGAAAAATAATAACTATGACAAGGATTTTGTACATACAACTTTTAAAATTAGAAACACATTGCTAAGGGAAAAGTCACTGTCTACTAAAAACATCCATGCTACCTTTCTGCTTTCTATATAGATTGGTTCTGGTAAAAAGCTACCTTCCATTTTTCTTACCTAACCGAATTTTGAGAGCTCCTCAGTGCTATAATACACTACTACATAGAAATAAGCCAGAACCTGAACCACTGTGGTTCACTGTAACACTTTACTAACAAGTTATATGAATTGTATAGAGTCAGGTACTATCTAACACCTTAGAATTCCAAATCAGCTAATAATACATAAAATACTGAAAATAAACATATTATGTAGTAGTCACCAGAGACCATTTTAGAAAAATAAATCTTGCCTTTAGTTAGTGGGATAGGACTCTGCTACATGTTGACATAATTTTGATGCCACTTCCTCTAACCTTTAAGAAAAGGCTAATGGATACACTAAGGACTAGAGGTGCACAAAAAAGAGAGACAATATTTGCAAATTGCAGTTGGTGAAATTACAAACTGTATTTCATGTAAACAGAATCTTTATTGTTGGAGTGGAAAATCAGAGAGGTCAGGAAATCTCTAGCCTAGGGCAGGACCCTGAACGAATTCATTTAACTTTGAAACTAGCTCTGTTTTGAGTAGGAGGTTAGACAAAATAACCCCAGAAATTCTTTCCAAACTCATTGTTCTATGATTCTAATACAGAAGGATTTCAATGACTTTCTTGCAAACATTTCCTTTATAAGTTTCTTTTCATAATCCTTATCCCAGTACAATACCTGAGAATAGAATAATACTTTTGAGAGTTACTTAGCTGATTTCCACATATACTTATTCAAAATTGTAAAACAAATACTAATCGGTAATTTTAATTCAGTTGAGAATATCCGAATCTTGTCAGGAATGAGAAGTATTGCAGTAGAGACTGAGAAAATACTGTTGCTCATTATTCAAATATTTGAACCGGAACTAATATTCCAAAATTCAAATAAAAATGCTGATAACACACTTAAATAAAGTGCTTTTTGAGACTGTAGGGTCCCCATAGTTAGTCTTACTATTTTGGTCCTGAAGTTCCGTTTCAAAAGATGCTGCAAAATAAAGAGCTATTTGAATTTAGTATCTGTAAGAAGGTAGTGAACTGTGAACAGACGAGTTTTCATGTAGAAAGATTAAAGATATCTTTTAGGCCTTTTTTTTTTTTTCCTATTCATACAAGTGGAAAAAACAGAAATAAATCAACCAGACACACATGTTCGTCTTCATAATCATTAGTCATTTAAACTTGTACTGAAATTTAAAAGTTTCAGAAACTATTTTTCTAATTTTTTGTGCCTAAACATAGATTAGGAACTTCAGTAGGCAGACAGCCTGAAATTCTTAGCTTTTTTCTATCAGTCTGTGTTACTAGAAGTTTTATCTCTAAGATGTCTTCCCAGACACTGTACTTTGAGACAGACACCACACTGGCTAATAAACATGAATGTTTTAACAGAAGACTATTGACTTCTTGAAATGTTAGGGAATATGGGATTTTTGAAATTACTATACTGTTAACTAACTCTTTTTATGTAGGTTATTGACATTGACAGGACCAGAAGTTAAATGTGAAAAGAACAATTTTTCAAATATTTTTTGTGGAAGAAGAAAACAGGTGAATAAAATTAGTGGGTTCATTCAAATAATAATGTGACATTTTTTACTTTGATCCAAGCTGATTGTAGGTTGTTTAATACAGCACTTTCAAGCAACTTTCAGAGATTTGGAGATTGTCAGAATAACATTTCTTACATGCTCTTTGCAGAAGTAATTATGAATTGACAAAAGATTAATAATTTTCTTTGAAAGTTTTTTTTTTTTTCTTTTAAGACAGTCATATAGTATATGAGGAAAAACCAGCAAAGGAAAATTGAAATATTTAGCATTTATAAAATCAAATATTTTATACATCAAAAAATATCTTCAGTATTCAGAAATAGGAAAACCTCAAGTTTTATACAGACATTTCTAGAGAAAAAAAAAAAAATACTTTATATGAAACTATGAACCTACTGTGAATTGAGGGCTTGAGTGTGCTGGCTGGATCCATCCCACAGTATGCTGCCTGCCTTCCTGGGGCCCAAGTGAAGGATATCACCAGGAGACTGACAGAAATTTGTCCCTCTGATTATTACCCACTGTCGGTAGCCCAAGTTGGCAGTGATAAGATTGATAAAAGAGGTATCAGGGTAATTAAGAAGGATTTCAAGGATGTGGGTTGATTGATTGACAGAAGAGGTGCACAGGTGGTGCTTGCCTCAGTTTCTGCAGTAGCAGGGATGAATGAGGAAAGGAGCAGGAAACCCCATTTTATCAACAAGTGGCTTAAGGATTGGTGCCTCCAGCAGAATTTTGGTTTTTTGGATCATGGGGCAATCTTAATGGTACCAGACCTGCTGGAATCAGATGGACTTCATCTATCTCCCAAGGGCAAAAGAACTCTAGCCTATAAGCTGGCAGGGCAAGAGGGATCTAAACAAGGTTTGATGGGGGCAGCAGGTGAAACTAGGCTCTCAGAGCCAAGCATAAGGATGGTCAGCTAGATTTAGGAGCAAAATCATTAGCCCAACTGAAGTGCATGTACCTAATGCACACAGTATGTGTAACAAAGAAGAGCTGTAAGCCATCATGCAGCAGAAAGGCTCTTCTGAGTCGCCATCACAGAAATGTGGTGGGATGACTCGCATGACTGGAGTGCTGCCATGGATGGTTGCGTGCTCTTCAGGAGAGGTAGGAGAGGTGGAAGAGTGGCTCTATGTTAGAGAGGCTCTTGACTCTGTAGAATATGAGGTCAGTGGTGACAAGGTTAGTGCTTCTGTCTTTGGGTCGAAATCAGGGGGAAGGCTGACATCCTGATGGGAGTCTACTATAGATCACTGAACCTGAATGAACAGAGGGATGAATTATTCTACAAGCATCTGGTTGATGTTTCAAAATTGCCAGCCCTTGTTCTTGTGGGAGACTTGAACCTACTGGGTATCTGCTGGTTCTCAACATGACAGAGAAGTGGCAGTCTAGGAGGTTCTTGAAATGTATGGATAATGACTTGTTGAAGCTGATGAACCAACCTATCAGGGGTGGGGCCCTGCTAGACCTGCTGTTGATTAACAGAGAAGGGCTGGTGGGAGATGTGGTGGTCAGAGGCCATTTCTGGTGCATTGACCGTGAAATGTTGGGGTTTATAATTCTCAGTAGACTAAAGTTTAAACAAAACTTTAGACATCTGGAGGGCAGACTTTGACCAATTCAGGAAGCTGGTTTGGATTGTACCTCAGGAAACAATCCTTAAAAACAAGGAGGTCCAGAAAGGATGAACATACTTCAAGAAAAAAATCTTGAAGGCACAGGAGCAGGCTGTCCCAATGTGCTGAAAGGTGAGCCAGTGGGGAAGACAACTGATGAGGCTGGACAGGGAACTTTTGAAAGAGCTTAGGGAAAAAAGAGAGCTTGTCACCTTGGGAAAAAAGGGTGGTCAACTCATGAAGCATTAAAGAATGTCATCAGGTCATGTAGAAAGAAAATTACAGAGGAAAAAACACAATTTGAACTTAATCTGGCCACTTCTGTTAAATATAAAAAAATGTGTTTTGATAAATACATCAGTAGTAAAAGGAGGGGGCAAGGAAACTCTCTATTCTTTGTTGGACGCATGGGGGAACATAGCTAGTAAGGATCAGGAAAAGGCTGAGGTACCTAACACCTTCTTTGCCTCAGTTTTTAACAAAAAACAGATAATCCTCAGGACAACCGGCCTCCTGAGCTGGTAGACAGGGACTGGGAGCCAAATAGCCCTCCTGTAATTCAGGAGGAAGCAATTAGTGACCTGCTGAGTTATTTGGATCCTAACAAGTCTATGGGACCAGATGGGATCCATCTGAAGGTAATGAGTGAGCTGGCAGAAGAGCTCTCCAAGCTGCTCGCCATCATTTGTCACCAGTCCTGGCTCACCAGGGAGGTCCCAGGTGACTGGAAGTTGGTCAATGTGACACCCATCCACAAGAAGGGCCAAAGGAAGACCAAGGAAACTACTGGCCTGTCAGCCTGATCCCAGTGCCTAGCAAGGTTGTGGAGCAGATCATCTTGAGTGTGATCACATGGCACCTACAGGATGGACAGGGGATTAGACCCAGCCAGCATGGATTTAGGAGGGGCAGATCCCGCCTGACCGATTTGATCTCTTTGTATGAACAGGTGGCTTGCCTTGTGGATGAGGGGAAGGCTGTGGATGTAGTCTACCTAGGCTTCAGCAAAGCCTTTGACACCATCTCCCTTAGCATACTCTGAAAAAGCTGGCTTGGATAGGTGCACTCTGTGCTGGGTTAAGAACTAGCTGGATGGTCAGGCCCAGAGAGTGGTGGCAAATGGTGCTACATCCAGTTAGTGGCCAGTCACTAGCAGTGTGCCCCAGGGATCGCTATTAGGCCCAGTCCTTTATTGATGGTCTGGATGAGGGTATTTGGTCCACCATTAGCAAATTTGCAGATGAAGTTGGCAGGGAGTTGATCTGCTGGAGGGTAGGAGGCCTCTGCAGAGGGATCTGGACAGGCTGGATAGATGGGCCAAATCCAAAGGCATGAGATTTAAGAAGGCCAAGTGCCAGGTCCTGCACTTTGGCCAAAACGAGCCTCTCCAGCACTACAGGCTGGGGACAAAGTGGCTGGGAGAGCAGCCAGATAAAAAGAAACTTGAGGGTACTGATTAACAGGAAACTGAACATGAGCCAAGAGTGTGCCCAGGTGGCCAAGAAGACCAATGACATCCTGGCCTGTATCAAGAGTAGTGTGGCCAGCAGGACCAGGGAAGTGATTTTCCCCCTGTACTTGGCATTAGTGAGGCTGCACCTAAAGTACCGGATCCACCTCTGAGCCCCTCACTTTAGGAAGGATGTTGAGGTACTGGAGGGTGTCCAAAGAAAGGCAACAAGGATGGTGATGAGGCTAAATCACAAGTCCTATGAGGGCTGCTTAGCCTGGAGAAGAGGAGGCTCAGGGGTGACCTTATCTCTACAACTACTTGAAAGGAGGTTGTAGCCAGGTGAGTATTGGTCTCTTCCAATAGGCAACTATCAGTAGGACAAGAGGGCAGAGTCTTAAGCTGTGCCACGGGAGGTTTAGGTTAGACATTAGGAGGAAGTTCTTTACAGACAGAGTGATTGGGCATTGGAATGGGCTGCCCAGGGAGGGAGTGGAATCACTGTCCCTGGAGGTATTTAACAAGAGACTGGATGTGGCACTTAGTGCCATGGTGAGTTGACAAGGTGGTGTTTGGTCACAGGTTGGACTTGATGATCTCAGGGGTCTTTTCCAACCTAACTGATTCTGTGATTCTACACTGTGTTCATAGCAGCTATCTATCTATCTATCTATCTATCTATCTATCTATCTATCTATCTATCTATCTATCTATCTATCTATCTATCTATCTATCTATCTATCTATCTATCTATCTATCTCATAGATAGATATATAAATTTAACATGAATATGAAATATTACTGGAACAAAAATACTTTCTAAAGAACAAATAAATCTCACCTTTAAATGGACAGATCAAGATAGACAGACTCCGTATACTGTCTTCAACTAGGTAATAATAATAAACTCTCCACTTAGCAAATTTCTTAGAAAAAAAAAGTGATATTTTATTCTATTCAATCTTATTTAATTTCAATTTTTTAGCTGTTTGGGAGATATAAAAAAATGATTACAGTACTGTTTTAAATTAAGATAGGAAATCTTACTAGTGGATTATGTATGGATACAGAAACAATTTTTTAAAAAAACTTATATGAATCGGCAAGCTGCCTTATAGTGCATTGCTAAGGTTAATATAAAAACACATCCCACATGGGAATTTAGAGACATTAAATATTACAACTGTCTCCACTCTGTCATGACTGTACCAGTACCTGCTGCAAAACTATTTTGTCCTAATCTGCTATGAAAATGTAGTTTTACCAAATCTCACATTGATTTATGTAGTGAACACTTGCAGGAATAGTTGTACATTAAAGTATATCAAACATTATGTCAAAAAAAAAAGTGGTTCAAAATTTCTTATAGAATAATTTTCAACACTCTTTGCTGTGTAGATTGTACTTCCTGTTAATATGCAATATTTTGTATCGATGCTTAAACTTACATAGGGGGACAGAAATCCATTTTCCTTGTATACAAATCAGAAATGTCAGAAGTATGACCCTTTAGCTGATCCAGCGTACTCTAAGAATCAATCACAATGATGTCCATATTATTTCCTTTCTACTGTAAACATAGCTCCCAGCCAAATACATTTCCCTCTTGCCTACTCAGCAATGTTATTGGAAATGCCATTCTCCCCATAGACACAATAAGGATAATTTTATTTTTTTAGTGAACTTTTCCTGCTGTGTTATAGCCTGTCCTTTGATTAATTCATCAGGCACTTTGTGTTTCCTTTACAGTTCCATAGTCACACCCAGATAACTTCTGATTTCAGAGCTCCATGATTAATTAATACAATTTTTTTTATTTATTTTGTCAACTCTTAGAGGAAAATTTAGAAATTCAACAGCTGGAAAGTGTTGTATGAAAAAGGAACTCTGAGCATTATTCTTCTTTGCTTGAACATTGATGTACTAGCCATTAGAATTAGATATTTGTTTTTCATGTTTTCAGGTTTGTGTGGTTTGGATTTAATACGAACCAAAAAAAAAAAGCTCTGTACAGCTTGCTAAAATAACTATGTACATTGAATTTCAAGTTAGGTTTTCTAATCACTTTACCTTCTGAAAATATCCTAGGTGAACTAGGTTTCAGTCTTCTTACTTTGTTGGCCACTCCATACTATTTATTGGTCAGAGTTTCTAAGAGTAATTTTTGTTGTAGAGCTCAGCCAGGATCAGCTTGAAAAATTCTAACTGTGCCAAAGATATTTTTTCTAATTCCTTACTTTTTCCCGTTCATTTTGTCTCAAATATTTCTTAATTGTCTTCTCTTATTTTATTAGAATTCTGCTTATGATCCTATAGACATGGAAGCAGCAGATAGAGCAGCTTAAAATCAGCTCCAGCTTTCAGTCTGAGAGCTGCTTTCTTTAATGGTATTCTAATGAATTTTTTTCCTTAAAATAGAATTTTAATGGAAGCATTTTTTCTTAAGACTTCTTCTCCTAGAGTCATTAATGAATATAGCTTTAGATGAAGGAGTCTACATTTCTGTATTTTGCTCTTTTTTTAAAGCAGCTAAATTAAGGGTTACTCATTCAACATTTTGCCTGAAACAATAGATTCAACGCCATGAACACATCAGGAACAAGCATGAGCTACTTCTGTTTTTACTAATCTTGTTGCATATATATTAATTATTTTAATACTTGGGAACTAATAGACTATTTCAGGAATTAAATGTAACTTTTAGGTATGCTAATACAAAATATAAACTAATATCCATCAAAAAAACATTTTGTGCTTGCTGTGGGAAGTGGAAAGATACTTAGAAAATAAACATAAAAATGAATATGAAAATGTGTTTTGTGTAGAGTCGTATTTTCATCAGCTTCCAACAGTTTGCACTATTGGCATCTCAGTTAAAATTTCTATTTATAACTTGGCGTTTAAAAGGTCTGGAAGGACTTTTGCTCCATAGATATCTCTAATTGCTTTTTGATTTAATTTGTACTTTTGACTTTCATCCTGTGGCAATTTAATTCTGTAGTTTAATTTAGATTATAATATCAGGATGGGCTTCAACAAAATATTCCCTAAATCCCATTTTGAGATCTCCCTCAGCATTTTCTATTCACCTATAAAGAGATGATATATGCCTTGTGATAAAGCAATGAATTTCTTTCTGTCAATAGTTTTGGTACATCAGAAGCCTGACCTTTTAATTTAACTCATTTGTAGAAAATACTTAATATATACGAATATAATCAGGACTAGATGGAAAAAATATAGAAATAGAGGTGGCCAAAATTTAAATGACAAAAAATTTCATAGTAAGGACCTTAAATTCCATAATGGAATATCTTTTTGTTTTTTTTTTGATCCAGAAAAGGAAAGAAGAAAGCTGTTACAAAATATTAAGCACTCACATTTTAAATAAGCATGACTGTCTAACGCGTTGCTTCCAAAGGTAAAGACTGAAGCAAAGTCTCAGCCTAGGTGAGTATAATCATAAAGAAATTTCTTTTCAATGTATTTACTGACTCACTTTTATTTTAAAGACTTCCAAACGTCCTAAGGCACTGGCCCTTGTTTGTTCTTACAGAGATTAAGATTTAACCTTTCCATTCCAATGGTTTCAAGAATTTGAAAATTTAGCTCTATATTGACAACTTGCTGGCAAAAATAAAGATTGAAGATGTTACCTGCTGAAGACTTCTTAACAATTAAATTTTATTCCTTAAGACTTTTTTTTTAGTTAAGTATTTACTAAAGAGTATATTGGAGTATTAGTGTTGGAGATGGATTTTTTAAATGAAAAACAGAAAATAAAACTGAAAAATAAGCAACCAATCATGATCTTCCAAATAATTTTTTTTTCAAAAAGCAGATGTGGATTCTAGTAGCAAGACAGTGTATGAAACTTAATAATGAAACAATTATTTTTTTTTAATTTTAGCTTCAATATCATAGATTTAGTCACAAAATTAATTGTTGGAGTACACCGGTGATCTTTTTCTCATATTTCCCACATTTTTTGTGTTGTCTATGTTTCCCTTCTTTTTTTTGCTTTAAAATAGCCTTTCCAAAGTCAAGTTCTTTTCTCATTGGTTTCCAACTCTAAATTCTGGGGTTTTTTTCTGACATATCAATTACTTTTAAGGAAAGAAAACAGATTTTATGACAATTTTCACTAGCCTGAAAAGTGGGGGTTTTTGGTGAAAAAAAAATTCAACATAAAAAATTCAACATAAAATCACTTCACTGCAGTAACTGCTTATATAAAAGAAAAGCTTAAGAGAATTTATTTACAACTTGGTTGTATTGGGTTCTAATGTATATCAGAAATAAGTAGATTTATTTGTTCATGAATTCTAAAGTCTATCTGTAGCCCCATAACAGCGACTTCTTTCACTCCTAGCCCAGGGATCTGCAGACCACTGGTCTCAGATTTGTCATGGACTCACCTCGGTCAGTACTGGGCTGTTTACAGCTCCTGTCCTGGGGCTCAGTGCCTGTTGTCTTCCTTGCCTGAGCCTGAGGAAATCAAATTAAACCCAAGTAGATCCATACACTGAGGATGAGGGGACCCTCATAAACAGCACTGCATTTCTCCTAGGAAGGGACTTAAGACGTTAATGACTGGCTCTAACAGATCAGCACCATTTGGCTCAAAAAAAAGTGCCTCTGTTGGCTTTATAAGCTGGAGGGACATTGGGAGGGCAAGCATAGCATCAGCAAAAAAGGATATATATCAGAAAGGGTTTTCTTTTTAGAAGAATTCTAAAGGCATTAATTTTACATTGTTTTTCTTGTACTAATTTGTACTATAATTTTTACTATAATTATAACTAGGTTTTTTGTTGCTTTTCAATGGATTTTAAATTTTTAAACTAGGCTAACAATGAATTCTTGGCTCAATACATGTGCTCTTTTCCATGCAACACAATTCTGAATGTAAATCAAATTCTTAAAAAATCAGGGAACAACTAGGCTCATCATGTGAAGGGATCAGAATTCTTCAAGAATTCAATAAAATTTATGGAGACTCTTAATATAATTAAAGCTAATTCTGTTATAGTTGACCACATTTCTAGTACTGTAAATCTCAAACTAATTGAATCTTGAGAAGGGAAGATTTACTTCCAAACAAGAAAAATGTCCCCAAATATGAAATTGAATATTGCTGACATTAATAATTTTTCTCTTTCTTCTCATTTCGTTGAGAACCTTACTGAAAAGGTACTTTTAAATAATTTTGACACAGAAAGAGTTTGGAGGATATTAGTGTTTTTGGAATGGATTTTATTGTGCTACTGAAGACTTTGAGATGAGCTCTCTGCAGGGAAGGAATTTTCATTTCTAGGAAAAAAAACCCAAGAGGAAATCTGATCAAATGTTATTCTTGTTTCACCTTCTGGTATCTAGAAAGACACAGAAAGAAGGACAGTAAACACTGCAAAATATCTATCTTTAAATAATAATTTGAAGAAGCACATCCTAATGGTAATGAAAACTGTGAAAGATCTTTATCTGTTCTGACATTGCAGGCTGTCAATAAGACATGAATACATAACAGTTCCTGCTTTTAAAAACATGAAATTTTATAAACCTCATCACTGTGTGTGTTATCAGATAATGCATCAGCTGAGAACTACAGCATGCTTCTCACAGTTTCTGTTTGTTAAAAATGTTTTTTATTGAAATAGAAAACAAATCTGAACTGCCTACATAGACTGCTGACTGCTACATTAATTTTTGAATGGAAACCTGGAAATATTTCCAGTTACAATTTACTAGGCAATGTCATGCAGCACAAAGTATAAGGGGTTTATTCTGACAATTAGTAAAGGTACTGATTAGGAAGAACAATATGTACATGAAAATGCAGTGGAATACAGTGAAAATACTAATAAGCACACAAATGACTGTATCCATTATTTTGTTATCCTTCAGCCAAACAAATGCAATCTAAAAAGATTTAATGCATCTTTTAATTCATATATACATAGAGATACAACACAGGTATATCCAGTCATGCATACTGTCTCAAAATAAAATTTAATGCTGGCTTTCAGCAAATGTAAACATCTATTGGACTGCGCTTCTCTATCTCAAGATTGTGAAAGTTGTCAAATCTCTCTAAAAATAGTGATCTATTTACCTTTTTTTTTCATGCCACTTCAGGTAGGAAAGTCTGAACAAGATTTCCTGTTGAAGAGGTATTCCATCTGCTGTGGATCTCTACTGAACAACTTCCTATCTATTTAACAACAGAGGAAAATATCCCACCAGTTCTCAAATTTGACTCTTACATTAGAGCATAAGGTCAGTGAGAATATATTTTTAAATGTATGATCAACTATTGATAATAAAAATAGTATTTCATGCCGATGAAATAGGAACCCATAGTAGAAATGGAATATGGTCCATGAAGAGCAAGAGTAAAGACAAAGATTCAGAGCAGACTATGTATGAAAATGTGAAGTGATGACTTGCAACTCTCCCCACTGCTTACAATTTTCCTTGTATTGCTCATAGTTAGGTCTCTCTTTTCAACTCCAGAGACACATTTCTGAGGAGAAAGAAATTACATAAAAGGACCATATGGGATCCTGTAGGCCTACATAAATTTCTACGTTAAACTAGACTACGTCTTACAGGTAAACTTTATAAGCCTTTTGCTAGAGAAAATTGGCACTCTGTACATTTGAACGAGCAGCATAAGAACTTCCAAATGATGGGAGTTTTGGAAGGAAAATACGTTAGAAAAACTGGTCAGAAACAGGGAAAGAGAAGTGAGGTTAGCAACATTGTAGGAAGACGGGACAAAGGCTGAGGTGGTAGACTGGTGCATTGTATAAAAGAGACTTAAAAGTAAGCATTTTTGCAACTATACCCAAGCATATATATCAGTATGAGAATACCAAGAAGTACTAGTTGCTTTCCCTTTTCTAAATCCTAGTGCAATCTCTAGACTCTGCCCTCTAATTTTTAAAGTGTTCTCTTCTTTTTTGAATCCTATATTACAAGGAAGATAACCTACAAGGCAATTCAACTCTTTGTTCTTGTAAACAGAGTCTCAACTTCAAGAGAGAGTGCTCCAGCACATAAGCATATGAGATTTAATTTGCTACTAAGGACAGATTCTAAAAATTTCCTTCTCAAATATTATCTTTTTTTAAATACCCTATTGGCATGCTTTGATTTTTTTTCATAAAGCTTTAGAGTCTGATAATAGCTAGTCTAAATCAAAGTAGTTCTCCTATTTATGAATTTTCTACTACACGAAAAGTTCTAAGCATCAGTTAATAAAATTTATTCATTTTCAGAGTCAAAAAATTCCAAGTGAAGATTCAGTCTGTTTATATATGTAAATATATAGTATATATAGTCTAGTTTAACTCTTCATCAAATAGACTGAGAGGGCAAAAATGTACAGTTTTCTTCTTTCTATCTTCTGAATGTAAAGTGGGTGTTTTTTTAAAACAATAATGTATTACATTCTTCCAATCTCAAAAGAAGTAAAAAAAAGATAAAAAATCTCTGAACTAGACATTGGCAACCATTATCATAGTTCACTGTTGCAAGTCTGAAGTTGCTTTAAACATAGAAGTTCTTTTCAGGAACAGTCCAACGAGACCCTTAAAACTAGAGCAAAATTAATGAGATTACACAGAATATCAGCAGTAGTAATTGTGTCCAGTGGCACTACATAATTATAATTCCTCAGTGCCTTCACAGATTTATACAAACTATTTAGCAACACTTAGCGGTGGAGAACATATAGCAGCACATCTTAAAGGTCTGTTAAAAAATAATTAGCAACATTGATTCATGTGCAAGTTGTGAAAACAACTATATCTTTCAAAAAACTTGATTTTATTTGAGCTTCAGAATATTCTTTTTGGCATTGCTTTGAAAAAAACCCCAAGTTTTTGTACTTTCGATATGCATCCTACTTCCTAAATGGTGTGGGAGTATACTTAGACTTAATATAATGTAGCATTGGGAAGTAGAACACCTTAGTGGTGGGCACTGAGATTCAGGGATGATATTTATTTCTTGAATTGGCTTCCAAAATCACTAGTTGGTCGGCTAACGTCCCTTTGGACAGTACAGTACCAAGAAGCTTTAAATTTTGGTCCTCATGATACTGCACTGTCAGTGTACTATCACCATTGTTTCCTGCATGCAAGCCTACTCCAAGATGTCTTTCCTGTAAGACTTCTCCCCTAGGATATATATTAATCTAAAAGAATCTGTAAATTCTTAAATATCTCAGGCTCAAAGAGATGTCAGAAAAAAGACTCAGGCTTTTGTGGCAGCCTGCCTAAAGCTGCATACTGGACTGAGGGGCCATTTGTAAGAATTTAGGCTGATCCTGCACTAATGGTTCAAAACTCCAGGATTCCCTTCTTGTAGCTCAAAACGCACATCAGTGTATTACAGTGAAGCCATTTGTGGTTTCTTGTTTTCTCCTTTCCATCTTTATTAATTCCATACTTCTATCTACACAGAAGAAATAGTTAATGTGTGTAGTCAGATTAGATTGAAGTTTTATAGTTAAAGAATTCTCCCAGAAAGAAGAAAAACAGGTTTGATGACTTTCAAGTTGAGAAGGAAATATGTTTTAAGTCCCATACAACTATATAAGAACGGAGTACTTAACCCTTTCCTGCATATCCGAATAAAAACAACTCTTGTCCATGTATTGCATGGACATGTATTGTATTGTCTGAAATGTAGCTCTTTAATATGCCTGATCAATCAAGTCACCAAGATATTTTAGAACAGTTTTAACAGAGACCCTAGTTTAGGCACTTTTTGCCAGCAGTTCCTTTTCACTTTTGAATATTCTCATCAACAGAATGAGTTCATTCTTTTGATGCTATATGGTGAACAACACAGGACAATTTGCCTGGTTCAAAAATTGTGGAGAGGGCAGTGTTTTTTCTGACTCAATTCTAAGCTAGAGCAGTATAAAGCACTACAGAATTAGTGACAGTACTACGTGTGTATTACAGATTTAGGAACGGACAATTGGTAGAAGTAGCACAGCAAGCTCTCCTGCTGAAAAATAATTGACAAAGCATGCTCTCAGTCCCAGTTTAGGTGGTATTTAGGTAATTGTAGCCTTCATTATACTTATAAAGCTGCAAACGGGGGGTGGGGGGGACACACCAAACTAAGACCTTTGTATATTATCTTTATTTAAATTGAAGCTCATGTGAATGACTCAAAATTAAATATAGCTCTTTGCCAATATAAAAATACAATGTCCCTTATTAGTATATATATATTGCTAAGAATGCGAAATAAATGGACTAATTCACAGTCAACCAGGATGAATTCCTAAAGGAAATCAATAGTATCCAGTCTCAAAGAATAAACAAACCTGTTTCTGTACTTTGAGGTGTGAATCTGAAGGGACACCATATATTACTTTACTGTGGAGTTTATTAAATTAACAAACTAAAACTATGCATTTTCTTCACTGTCCTATACAGTTTGAAAAAAATTCCAAGAGCTATCAGGACAGCTTTGAAGTTTAGCTATTTTTTTGGTTATTTGTCACTGTAGATACCTTTAAAGTAAAATTAACTCTGGGCAGACAGTATTCTAGACTTAGGAAAACATATTCTAAGTCAAAGCACTACAGTGATCATTGGTCCTAAAAGATATTTGGATCCACATTCACATAATGAAGTACAACTTCAATTATTCCATTCTGCATTTCCATTCATGTTCAGTAGAATCATAGAATGGTTTGGGTTGGAAGGGACCTTAAAGATTATCTAGTTCTGACCCCACACCGTTAGCAGGGACACCTTCCACTAGACCAGGTTGTTCAAAGCCCCATTCACCTGGAAAGCTTCCATTGATGAGGCATCTACAACCTCCCTGGGCAATCTGTTGCAGTGCCTTACTACCTCCACAATAAACAGTTTTTTCCTAATATCTAATCTAAACCTCCCTTTAAGCTTGAAGCCATTCCACCTAGTCCTCTCCCTACAGAGTTCCTGAGGGAGAGTTCCGCTCCGACTTCTTTTCAGGTCCCCTTTGGATACTGGAAAGCTGCTACAAGGTTTCCATGCAATCTTCACTTCTCCAGGCTGAACAGTCTCAACTTTCTCAGTCTATCTTCTTAATGTTGCTGTTTAGGGTCAGAAACCAACAAACGAATGTAAAATTTAGCAATGGCAGAAAATACTTGCAGGTTAGTGTCTAGAGGCCTCAGAATGGCAGGAGCAATGCAATGCATAATTTCTGAGGTAATCTAAATATTTTTTGTTATTTAAATTTACTACTCCTTAAACAGTTTCTTGTGGGCTCCAGCATTGCACTCAGAACAATAGTAGATTATGGTTACAAGTAGCACATGGAGCAGCACATATACAATTCTTAATAAAATTATAGGGAAAACAAAACAGATCACTCTGAGGTCATGACAGTTTCAAATGACAGAGCATTGTAAGAAGTGAGAGTTGTTGAATAGTTCTGACAGAAAACCAAAATCTCAACTTTTCATTTTACACCTTATCTGTCTTTGACATGACTAGAAGTCATATACTTCCTTTGTTTCTGCCCCTGTGTTTTTCTAATGCTCTCTAATCCCCTGGTTTGGATTGCAGTTACATGTAAAGCTGAAGTGATATTGAGAAAAGTCATCTTCACTGTACCCATTTTCCCTTCAAAACAATATGTAAAAATAGTGTTTCCATGTTTCAAGACTCTGATGCAATGTGTCACTTACTAATTAAAGTGGGAAGAAATATTTATGAATAAACCTTCCAAAGGTATGCAATGAAAGTGTGGTACCAGCTTTTTGAAACCAGGTAACAGTGTTTAACTTGTCATTATAAATTTAAGAAGTAATAGACTTTGTTCTCCCAAGCTAGTTACTTCAACCAGAAGAGCAACTCACAAAACAGGCATATTATAAGAAGCTTAACAGCTGTTGCTCCATGTGTATCCAGTGATAGATCAGAATGTTACTTTATTTTGTTAGCACTACTAAACTGTTTTATTAAAAATAAAATAAAGTAAGCGTTATAGATTTTCCTTTTCCATTTGCTGACTGCATTTAGCATCCAATCTTAATTTACAGTGTGTCTCAGAAACACACAGGTCAATAGACATTCAAGTAACAATCTAGTTTTACTGGGGCTTCAGATCATAGAGAATTTTAAGTGTTTATTAAGATTTACACTTACTAAAAAGTAATGCCTTCAAAATTATATAGTCATAAATATTTATGTGAAGAAAACCACAATAAAATCTAATTTCTCCATAAATTCAAAAATAATACAAATAAGCATATGTAGAGAGGAATATGATTTTAAAGCAGAAAGACTTAAAACTTCAGATCAACAGTTCTTTTAACATTTATATTCAAGATTGTATAAATAAAAATACCTCAAAGATAAAGCTATCTAAAATAAACTATTACATTGTTTTCTGTACGTATTTCCTAAGGACATGCATTTTGGTTTACCTTTTTCTCATTAATTTATTTTGAAGTTCTTCCATTTTTGATCAAATATGAACAGAACATTTACATATTCATCCTAGTTAATAGGGTAAACTTACTTTATGTAAACTTATGTAGACTTCCTTTACATAATTCAATGTTGTTCATTAAATAATTGCTCGAAATCCTAGAAAAATATGCTACGGAGGAATCTACTTTTGAAGCTACATTGCAATTATCAAACAACTATGTCTTTTTTTATATTTCCTAGAAGTCCAGAAACGTTGCAGTACTACAGAAATTAACACCATTTTAGACTCATCCTTTAATGTATATAATACACCAAAAATTTTAAAATAATAGGATGTAAAAAAATTCTTTAGAAATGAAGACTCCAGGATATATTGCTGCTTTTTATTCAACACAATAAACAATTACTTAACAGAAAATTATTTTCAAAAAATACTATTTTTTTTAAAAAAAGTCATAGTTTATATAATAGAATAATTTAAAAAAATAAAAATTAAGCAGGAGGGATATGAGGTTTTTTGTGCATTTATTTTGTTTTTTAAAGCAACATATCTGACTGGAATTTTTTATTTTTTTAAAATACAAGAAAGTTAATATTAAGGTTCAAGATATATACTTTTTTTACTTGTTTAAATGAGAATAACATACAACACTATAAAACTGGCATCTGTGAGCTTTATGCAAACTTTTGTCAAGAATTATTTTCTTATTTTTTTTTCCTTTCAAGAATAATAAACTTAATTGAATAAATTATGTGGGGGAAAAATGGTTTGGGAAAAGAAATTTAAAAGTACCCTAATTATACAGCAAATACATCAGGAATTACCACATAAAATCTAGATGTGTGAAGCTGCTAGAGATGAATGATCTCACCTGTTGTTCTAGATGCATTAAGATCTGACAATAAGTTTAGGAGCAGACTGATTTGGTTATGGGCAAGCATTTGGCAAAGAGAGAAGGAGATCAGGTTCCCTTTCCATGGTGCTGTTTTCCAGCATCTCATTCCACAGCCTATACCTACATCCAGGCTTACACACAGAATTACACACAGAATTAACACGGTTGCAAAAGACCGTAGAGATCATCAAGTCCAACCTTTACGTAACATAACAACCTGTCCAACACCAATCTAACATCTAAACCATCTAAAGCACGTCACTAAGTTCATCATCTAAGCTATCCTTGAATACGTCCAGGGACGATGACTCCACCATCTACCTGGAAAGCCCATTCCAATGGGAAATCACTCTCTCTGTGAAAAAGTTTCTCCTGATATCCAACCTAAACCTTCCCTGACACAGCCTAAGACTGTATGCTCTCCTCCTGTCACTGGGAGCCTGAGAGGAGAGAGAAACTCCCACATGACTACAACCTCCTTTCAGATAGTTATAGACAGCAATAAGGTCACCCCTGAGCCTTCTCTTCTCCAGGCTGAACAATCCCAGCTCTCCCACCTGCTCATCATAGGGCTTGTGCTCCAGCCCCTTCACCATCCTCGTTGCCCTTCTCTGGACACATTCCAGCAACTCAATATTCTTCTTAAACTGAGGGTCCCAGAATTGGACACAGTACTCAAGGTGGGGCCCAAGTACAAAGGAAGAATAACTTCCCTGGTCCTACTGGCAACACTATTCTTGATGCAGGCCAGGATGCCATTGGCCTTCTTGGCCACCTGGGCACACTGCTGGCTCATATTCAGCTTCCTATCAACCAGCACACCCAAGTCCCTCTCTGCCTGGGCATCCTCCAGCCACACCGTCCCCAGCCTATAACTCTGCATGGGGTTATTGTGGCCAAAGTGCAAAACCCGGCACTTGGATTTATTAAACCTCATGCTATTGGACTCAGCCCATCTATCCAACCTATCAAGGTCTCTCTGCAGAGCCCTCCTTCCCTCTGACAGATCGACACTCGTTCCAAGCTTGGTGTCATCTGCAAACTTACTAATAATGGATTCCATCCCCTCATCCAGGTCATCAATAAAGATGTTGAATAAAACCAGTCCCAACACTGAGGGACCCCATTGATGACTGGCCTTCAACTGGACATGACTCCATTCACCACCACTCTCTGAGCTCGGCCATCCAGCCAATTCTTAACCCAGGACAGAATAAACATGTCTAAGCCACAATCCACCAGTTTCACCTGGAGTTTACCATGGGAGATGGTACCAAAGGGTTTGCTAAAATCTAGGTACACTACATCCACAGGTTTCCCCTCATTGATCAGATGAGTTACCTGATCATAAAAGGAGACTAGGTTGGTTAAGCAGGATCTCCCCCTCCTGAATCCATGCTGACTAGATCTGAACCCCTTATTATCCTGTAGATGCAGCATAATTTCCCTTAAGATGATTTGCTCCATAATTTTCCTTGGTACTGTGGTCAGGCTGACAGGTCTGTAATTCCCTGGGTCCTCCTTCTTGCCCTTCTTATAGATAGGTGCCACATTAGCCAACTTCCAATCATCTAGAACCTCTCCAGTAAGCCAAGACTGTTGAAAGATGATCGAAAGACGCTTAGCAAGCACATCACCCTACGATGAATCCCATCAGGTCCCATAGACTTATGAGGATCTAGGTGGGACAGCAGGTCTCTAACATGTTCCACCTGGATCATGGGGGGGCTACACTGTTCCCTATCTGTATCAACTAGTTTAAGCAAGGACTTGTCCTGTAGACCATCAGTTTTACTAGTAAAAACAGAAACAAAGAAGGCATTGAGTACCTCTGCTTTTTCCTCATCTTCAAAATCTATATTCCCTTCCTTATTTAACAAAGAATGGAGGTTGCCCCATCCCAGGTGCAGAATCCAGCACCTTCCCTTGTTGAACATCATATGGTTGGTGGTTGCACAGTCCTCTAATTTATCAAGGTGCTTCTACAGGGCCTCTTTGCCTTTGAGGGAGTCAATAGTTCCTTGCAGAATATGAGAGATATCAGCATATTATTATGAGAGAAAAGTAGTATTTTTCTTAAACTCTCAGGATTTAGAGAGATTTAATATGTACAGGTCTTCTTGCTCAAGACACTGATTACATGAATATAGCATATTTAATGTGTTTATCTTTTCAGTATTTACCACTAAAAAAGGTTATTTTTAATTTGCTAAATATATAGAACTATTGCTTAATTGCTGCTTAAAGGAATTTGATTTCCACTCTTTTAAAACTGTTAAACTCAAATAAAAAACCATAATATGTTACTATCAAATTACACAAAATTATAATATACAGGTTAAACTTATAGAGGCTGCAAAACATTGCAAGTATGCTTGCTGTCTTATAAATAAAACATTCCAGTCTGAAAAGAAAATCAGCACAAACAACAGGTCAGCCACATAGCTTTGTAGCCAAGTTTTTGAGACCTGGCCACCTAATATTAGTGGCAAGGTTAGCCACTGTAGTTTACTAAATACTCAAATGAACAAAAGAGTCAGTCTTCATATACATCAGATAGCCTCAAATTTTTTTTAGTTCATAACAACTCCAAAAATTTGACACGATGGATATTTGTTCCGCAGCTAAAACCTAGTTTTCTTTCTTTAGAAACCTTATTTTCCCAAGTGTGAAATGAAGAATAAAGTTTTGCCTAGAGGGTTGGAATCAAGCCTACAAGATTCTGACTAAGATCACCCTCATAAGGGGTAAAAATAAACCTGGGTATTGAAGAACTTAACACTTGTTGCTTCTATTTTATTTTTCCCTTTTCAAAATAACTTTCAGTAGAGTCCATCTCCAAAGAATTTATCAGTGCTTCAGACTTCAAATGCATTTGAAATCAATGTAGCCTTATAAAAAGTCAAGGTTTTATTGTATGTGTTTACATTAAGGCATCAGATGTGAGTTTGTAACTTCCAAGTTCCTATGAAAATTAAGATCTCTTATCCTGCATATATCTAATTCAGTTAGGATAATTTCTTAAAACAATTGCTTTAGAATGTTATATTTTTCCTTTTTTTTAACACATAAAGATATTTTCACCAATCAGTATTTTTTAAATGAAAAAGTACTAATAATACTCCTTATGATGCTCAAGTCTTCTGATGCAGATTATTTCTATCATTCTCATCTATCAAATATTTTTAAATATTTTTTTCTTATTGTTTGGCAAAAAAATAGCTCTACATGCTATGTTTCTTCTCAAGTGTCCCTTCAATTTAATCTGTTATTTTGTTTTGGCTTGTGGGAAAAAACAGCCTTTGCAAGGGAAAAAAAAAGTAAATCGACAAGAAATAACTTTTTTAATTCTGTCAGAGCAAAAACATAATTTACATGAATATCATTACTTTATCTCTCAGGGTATTTCTTAGTTACTAAACTAATTCCTTTGCATACATACATGCATTATTCCTCTTAACTCTGTTATTATTTAAAAGATCCCGAAACTACTGTTGATTCAGAATTTATGCACAGAACTTAAAAAAAATTGAAATACTTTAGAATTGATTAAAGTATTTTAATATCAAGAGATCCCTGACATCAGCTGCTTATGCCATAGTATACCCATAAAGACAACTGAAGCAAGCCAGATAAATCGAGTTTTTCTACAGGGTTAATATTCCAAGTCTCTGATGTTTAACAGTGCCTTTCTCCTTTTTTCTCTTGCTGAAGCAGTTCGGTTTCATGATATCTTATGCTAAAAACCCAAACAATGACCTAGGGGTTTGTTATTTGCAGGTAACCTTTGCCAGAAGGGGTTGAGGCAGCATGTTTCAGTAACTCTCTAGCACTACTTCCCTTGTTGTTCCCAGCCTGTTCTCTTATTGTCATTCTCCAGCCTGATAGCTGTAAACTCCTT
This sequence comes from Serilophus lunatus, assembly GCA_013399895.1. Classification (NCBI taxonomy): domain Eukaryota; kingdom Metazoa; phylum Chordata; class Aves; order Passeriformes; family Eurylaimidae; genus Serilophus; species Serilophus lunatus. The sequence continues at coordinate 33,519 of VXBA01003228.1, read as the reverse complement.
ATTTTGCTGTTTTTGTGGGTTTCATGGCTGGCGATTTACCAGTGACAGCAGAATTATCTTACAGACCTCTCTTTAGCTCTTGCTTTGTAATTTGTAATCTAAATTAGAGAAAAACTAAAGATAGGGCATAACGAAATAGCAATGATATAAATACTCGAAAATATTGTTCAACCATTTATGTGTAGAGTTCCTTAAAAACCAACGTGCAATATTTGCTCTAGTTTGCAGCCATCAGTTGGCACCGTAAACACCAGAAACAAGAGCAAGTGAGAGCAGGGAAGAGAGTGGAGGCAGTCCTGTTGAAAAATGCAGAAAAATAGCAGAAAACACGATGTCAAACCATCATGACTGGTTGCACTGGAGAAAGCCTTGTCACTCTTGTTTGTCCTTTCCTTTTTCTGTCTATTTCTTCCCTTTTTTTCCAGATTTTTTTTTTCCTCAAAAGTAACTTGCGCTGTTGAAGTCTATATATGCTGTAAGCTAGAGAACCCAACAGTAAATCTTTGTGCTCTTAAACCTGCCTCAGCACTCTTCATGAATCCTCATCATTCAGAAACTGCCTCATAAGTGACCGGCTGATCAATTTTAGAAGTTATGTCAGCAAGTACTATGAGTCTTCCTGACACCAACTTGAGACACTGGAATAGCCTGTCTTGAAGAAGTCATATTCATTAGGTATCCTCAACACAACAACATCCTTGGAAGAGGTCAAGCTAAGAGAAATGGCTGCATGTCCACAAGTGAAAAAACTTCAAAAAGGTGATAGGGAGGAAAAGTTTCTAAATATGTTCAATATGCTATCAGATATTCAGAAATACACAGCAAATAAGAGCTAATCATTCTAAATCTGATGTGATCCTTCTTCACTTAGTACATATTATAATATACTGTTGCATGATGTGGAAACAACCTCGAAAATGCTTTAAACAGTACAGCTGCCACCAGCTCCAAAAGAATAATGAAGAAAAAGGATAGAAATATAAATTCTTAGAAACCTAGAAGGAGCAGAGACAAATTCAGTCACTGGGTCTGAGCAAGAAGAAGGTAAAAAGGAAGAAGATAGCAAGCTATAAAGATTAGAGAAGATAAAACCCACTGAAATGGTCACAATCATGCTTTATACAGATTTTAAGGCTGAATTTCTTTTAAATAAAGAAGCAGAGAGAAAAATAAGAATAAAGACTCCTCTTCCAGAAAGAAGGTTCTGTCCTATATAAAAAAAGAGAGAGGATGTGTTCTGAAAACCTTCAGAGTAAGGCAGAAGTGAAGGGGAAGGAATGGAACTTTGAGAGAGAGATAACAGAAACAGTTAAAGATCATTTAATGCACGTGTTCTTTCTTGGAATTGGGTTTTAAAATTTTCTTTTGTGACTGTATTTCTGAATTCATAATCAAAAGTCTGCCCTTTAATTTTATTCACATGAAACTCTGTGATTTCTCTTTGGGATTTCTTTTTAAGTTGGCAAAATTCCTGTTATACACTGATCTGACTGGCAGCCATAAGTCCTCTTCAGTGAAAGAAATTACTTAATTTAAATTAGTTCAATAAAGATAGATACTGTCATGTGCCCAACTTAAGAAAAATATAAGAATCCTAGAGATTGACAATAAACACTCATCTACAGTAAAGCCAGAAAAGCCAACAAAACATTTTTCCACCAATACTGAGGTAGAAGTGTAGGAAAATTGAGTCTCTGCCTTTTACAAAAAAAGAAGGGAGAAATGGTTCCTAGGTGACAGGCAGAAGCCATGTGCAACAGCCTCATGTGACCTAACTCTCTGAATGGCAAGAAATTTGGATTTATTGATTGAGATCTATGTTTCTTATTTTATATTTCTAACTATACACAATACTACTACTAAGATTGAATGACAACATTCAGGAGGGCTGTGCAACCGCAATGTATAAGCAACATTCAAATAAAAATCAAATTCTGAAGACAAACTAAAATACCAGACATAAATGTGTAGTATTCATGTAAATCAGATCCTCGTTTAAGAATAAGAAAATTATGTAACTTCATTCCAGTGCCTTTCTGATGGAGTTGTATATCTCATTTATGAATGACCTACACAGCATGAAGCGCAAGGTGAAGGCATAGAACATATGGACATGCGGGTAACAGTGTTCACTGCTGAATCATGTGCAAGATAGCTTCTGGAAAAACAGTGCATGACAGTTCAGTTTCCTGGAGAAGGTCAGGAACTGACCACTGTTTTATCAGCTAATTCTGCCCAACTAAACTGGATTCCCCTAGTGCAGACATACGTGCAAGGAGGATGAGAAGATTGTTGGTTTTGGGGACAGACCTACAAAGAGGGAGGTACTGCAATACAGTCAGCAAGACCGCATGTAGCACAGCAGATCTTTCATAAATTGAGGTCTGTGCATTTTTAATGCAGCAGATAGGACTATAACAACTTACACCAGTTGGATATCTGACTCATTGTCCATAACTGCTTCAAATTCAGTCAGGTAATTGTAACCTTTTACTTTTGTTTCCTCTATGCTCATGTATGTGTTGCTTCTTCCAGTTTAATTTGGTATTTCTTGAAAAGCTTTTTTCTTTAAAGTCTTATCCAGTGCTGAACACCATTGGCTCAGATTAAGTAGCTAGAAATTATTGTGCAAGAACAAAAAATTAAAACATTGTAGCCATGATGAATTTATGAAGGAAGCCATTAAAGATCTTTACATGACCACGAAACTGAAATGCCACATTAGTGGAAGAAGTCTTGATGTGTACTGGCCTACATCTGCCTGTTCACACAGTCAGCAGCAAGAATATTTTCAAAAACTAGCATTGTGTTAGTAGAGATAGAATGCTTTCATGACTCTAGCGAAGATCGCTGTGGGGACTGCTTTGGTATACCAAGAGGAGAGAAGCTGCTGTGATAAAGTATCATAGCTGGAATTAAAGAGGGCCATCAGAGAAAAAAAAGTTAACATGAATATGATATGAAACTATTTAAGGAGACAGAAAAGAACAGAATGAATACACACAGTGCTATCGTATCAAAGACTTAATTATCTAACTATTCAGAAACTTTTTCTCCAAAGTGCTGTGCCCTACAGCAAAATGAAGTATTAAAATATCCATATATATCAAAAGGAAGAGAGATAAGGGACAAAAAATGAGATTTCCATTGTCTGAAACTTAAAATATTTCCACTAAACAAAGTCAAAGACGACCTTAGAGCTCAAGGTGCAGAAAACGTTTCTAAATATTATAGAAGTTACAAGATAAAATTATTAAAATATTTTTGTGCTTCCAGCATAAAGATCATTAGTAATAAAGAAACAAAACTAGGATGCAGTATGTGTGAAATTATTAAAGATCCATCATTATAGAAAGTAGCAATACATCAAGCTGGAATTAAATGTTCCAACCATCAGCATGGTAGACCCTATAATCTGGAGTACATGATCCACATCTTTAATGAAATACTACTGGTTACTTGTGTCCTGCAAATGGGGTGAGTCCTTAATAACATACTTTTATTCTTCTATTGAAACTATGATTTTCTCTGATTTTTTTTCATATCTTTTTCATTAATGTCTTGCAATCCTATAAAACATCCAGTAGACAAAATGAAACCAGTTTGGTTTTTTTAAAAATATTTCCTTTGATAATTCAGCTGTAGCTGGCTCACTCCCCATTCTGCAAAATCCAAATAGCATTTCAGCATAACATCTCTTCTTCCAATCAGCTTTTTATTACAAGCAGCAGACCCTACATGCACCCTTCCCACTCATGAGAACTTGACTTCTGGAACTCAGGCACCAGGTATGTGCACCTGATGATAGGGGAGATGCTCCCAGATGCCATGGGACAGCTGCATCCAGGGTTGACCCCTGGCCCAGGAGAGCTACTTTCAGCTGAGGCTCTTGGCTTTGCTCCATCTGATCTACAGCTCTTGCTACCCTGCAGGTGAGAGCCTGCCCATGAGTGCTGTTAAGCCCAGATGCAGGACAACATCTCAAATTGGTCTTGGCCCATTCTCAGAGAAGTCTCAGATATGCCTGATCACCATGGACTGGCTAAGTGATCTGAACTGTCAGTTGATCCTGGTGGCCATGCTCAGTCCTTTCTTATTTCCTCTCAGGGGATGTTGAATGGGGTTTGACTGATGAGGTCACTGATCTCTGAAACTTGAGTTGCTTTTTTTAAAATCTGTTTAATTCTTTACCACTGATGTTTCTCAAAGCTCTTCTAAAATCTGACTCCTGCAGCATCTTTCCCCTAAATGTGCAAAAAAGTCTCATATTGAGTCCTTTGTCTGCTAAAATTAACTATACATTCTCTACTGTAATATTCTTCCCTTTCTTGTCATTTCTAAAATTTACATGCTAATGAATCTAACAAGATCCTTGCAAACATGTATGAAAGATGGTTTTTGGGAATCCAGACTTTGAACATACACTGCTTGGTCATATGAGTTATTAGCACAAGATAAATTGCCTATAGGGGATGCTCAGTTCTTTTTCATGACTACATGAAAATATTTTTTTTTTGTCTTATAGCAGACTGTGATTTTGGTTTCAATATAAGTCTTAGAAACATTTATAAAGTATTTGCTTTTTTTTTGAATTTTTTTTCAATCAGAGTAATTTGTCTCACTTCTCATGTCAAAATACCAAGGGGATCTTTTTCCTGAAATGAGGCTCTGCTGCCTACAGATTAAAACGTCAGAGGACACTGACAGTGAGACTATATTCTAAATGGGAAAAATATTGTTATGAAAAAATATTGGGCACATTAACAGAAGCTGCATTACACATGACTGCTCTTTTTTGTTTGTTTGTTTGTTTGTTTTTTGTTACATGATGATCATGTTATGGCAAGACATAATATGAAGGTAAAATATGTATTGCAATACAAATGTGTACTCATCACAAGTATTCCTGCTTAAGACAGTGATCAGTGCAAGTTACCTATGGGGGAAAAATAAAAGCAAGACTCAAGATTAAATATATGAAACTAACAACAATTCTTAAATATCCTTTCTTGCTGGAAAGAATTTACAATTAAAAAGTAGAGTGTAGCCTATTAATCTTTGTCAAGACATAATTTTTGTGTCTTCCTGAAAAAACTTTTTCACCAAAGGTAACTATTCCCTACACTGGTTTTGGAATATCACAAGTGGAAATCTTTCACTACCTCAACAACGACTCTAATCCTTCATACATCGTATATTTGTGATGGTCATGTGATCGTCAGTGGTGTGCCCAGGGATCAGTGGTGGTCCCAGTCTGTTTAACATCTTTATTGATGATCTGGATGAGAGGATTGAGCGTATCATTAGCAAATTCTTGGTCAATACCAAGTAGCATCACAGTGTCAACCTGTCGGAGGGTAAGAAGGCTCTGAAGAGGGACTTGGACAGGCTGGATTGACAGGCTGAGATCAATAGCATAAGGTGCAACAAGATCATTCCCAGAGGCATTTAAGGAAAGCCTGGATGTAGCGCTTAGTGCCATGGTCTAGTAGACAAGGTGGTGATTGATCATACGTTGGTCTTGATAATCTCAGAGGTCTTTTCCAGCTTAATCGCTTCTGTGATCTCTGCTTTGATAGAATCCAGAACCTAATTTCTAGATATAAACTAATTCAATTAATACAATTAACTAGTAGCTTAATTCAATCATATTTTGATAAGACTACCTTTTCAACATACTTAACAATAAGATAATTATCAAAAGCCATTTATCCTCAGGATAATTATAATAATTTTTCCTTTTGTAAGATTTTATTTTTGACTGTTTATTGTTTTTCCCCTAATTGCTTTTCTATTTTTTCTATTTGGTTGTTTTTTATTTCATCACTAACTGTTATTATAATTTTCTAAAAGCTTCAAAAGGAAAAACTGTTATACCAATTCTTCAAGTGGCTGTTTAATGTTCTAAATCCATATAACTTTATACTATACTATAAACTGCCTAAGCTTGCTGATCATTACTTGCAGAAAGTGCCATGAAAATCTCAGCCTGTTTATGAATCCATCTGGTGATCAGAACACTCAGATAAGCCAGACAAAAACAATAAGCAAATATTTCTCCAAAATTACTTCCTTTCTCCCTTCTCCTACTGTCAGCTTTTTTTTTCCTCCTAGAATGATGATGAACTGTCTCCATACATGTACTTTAGACAATAGTCATTTGAAATCTTCACATCTTAAAGTTTATTTATCTTTGGGTTATTATAACCTCTGATGTTTTCTGCACAATAGATAAAATATTCTAAAAATGCAAACTCAAAACCGCTTTGCTGTGTAATTACAATGGTTATAATGAATGAAGGCAAATGATATGAAAAAGAGAAACAGGATCTCATTGGCAACAAGATAGCTCCTAGGGAATATTTGTAATTTAAGAAGAAAGAAAAGAATACACTTGAATTCTTATCCACCGAGCTCAATTATGCTTTCTATTTACTCAGTATGATTTTCTTTGTCAAAAGACAGTCTAGAAGTGATTATACAAGACTCCTCTGAAGACTAAGCACCAGAAAGCACAAAGTAGAGCATTTTAGCAATCGCAGTGCAAGATGAAAAAATATTAAAGCAACTACAAATGAAAATTTATCATTGTACTTACTAATGGGAAAAGAAATAAGAATGCATCCTATACAGGCATAGTGACAAACGTGCAGGGTAAATTGTTTAAGATTTAGATGAAATATATAAGCTCGAATAGTCCCACATTTAGCATACTTTTATTCAGGTTGATAGAAAATAAACATCACTACATGAAAGAAGTTATGTACTAGATCAATGAGCTATGTTCAACTATCAACTGCGGCAGGAGGAAATACCTTACTTTGTAGAAATAAGAGTGCAACAGATTCAGTCTCTATAAGGCAGTGATTAGGGACTGACTTAATGACAATAGTGACTGTGCACACTGCCTGGGAAGTGGAAGACCATATTGAATCCCTCCTTTAAATGGTTTGAGGCTTGAATGCAGATTTCATATAGTACAAATGAAAATTCTGAATTGCTGGGTTTCACATTTTTGTCTTAGGTTTTTTGCCCAGGAAAATACTATACTGGGATACGTCCTTAATCAAGTGAGAGGTCAGAAAAGTCTCTACTTCTTTGCCTTAATTCCATGACTCAGAAATCTCCTTCAGTTAGATATCCTGTACACATCTGTGACTGCTGAAAGTACTCTTACCACTCCAGCCTAGTTGGCAGCAACATACAATGCAGGGAATTAGCAGCAATGCGTTTTAGTTGGCAGAATGTTCCAAGTATGTGGTCTTAAAAAATAATATAGTTCCTCCATTACTACTGCATCAGACATTTCAGAGAAGAATTGGGACTCTGAGTTTTAAGCTTTCAAAAATATATTCAGAGTTAAGAGCAGTTTTTGCACTGTCCACTTGCTGTAAAGAAGTGTATATAAACTGTACATGCTAGACCATTGTAGAGAAAAAAAAAATAGGCTGAAGACTGTAGTAAAATCTTGTAAACTTTACAATAGAGAGAAGTACTAATTAAAAAAAAAATTAGTTAAATAATTTATTTTGACCATGCCAAAATGTTGTATATGTTGCTTATGTAGTAAGGTTGTACAACCTCTTCATTTTACAAATGGATAGAAATGAAGATGAATGAGTATAACATTACTCTTCCTTTTTTTGAAACATTTACATCTGGAATAATAGTTATTATATTGTTAAGATTTTAATTATACTGACAATTTCTTGGTTTTGCATATTTCTGTATCTATAGAGCTTTTTATACATAGTCTTTGCTTTACATGCCTATATAGATACTTCTGTTTATCCATATGGCATGCTTTCTTTTTGCCCAGAAACAAGATTTTGACTGTAAAAATATACAAATTCATTAGCAATTAGATAAAATTATAAGTATAATTAAAAATTGTGCCAGCTGGAGACATTAGTTTGATTTTTAATAGTGTCTTGTAGCAAAGAACTTTTTTATTTGCTCTAGCTTTGTATTCTGTGTATAACACACTTTCTTTATAACCAAGTAACTATGATGTGGCTATCGAGGAATACTTTTAATTACTTTACTTTCCATAACACTGAAAAATTGTAAGCACAGATTTGGGACCAGTTGAATGCACACAATGCAAAGATATAACAAAATTATTCTTTCCCAAGGTAATAAAAAAACAAACAAACAGAAGATGTATGCGGCAATGCAGAAAGTCAAAATAGTACCAGACTACAAAAGACAATGCTGGCCAGTAAGACAGAAAATGTCTTACTGGGGATGCTTAAGACAATATCTAAGTCATACATTGGGAGAGCAGTAATTGGGGTAGTATTCTGGATAGCTTTGTTAGGGACACAATCTACTTTTAAGTGTTAGAGAAAATATTTCGTTATCCCAAATATAAACTTTTTGAGAACCTGAATACTTCTCTGTGCAAAGTTACGTGCCAAAAGTTTCTTAGCGAGGTCACAGGAAAAGAGAAATTAAATTTAGACAAAGCTGAAGAAAAGAAAGATCTAAGCTGAAAATGAAGCCTTGGTTATTGACTGGACTATTAGAAAGTTTGGTGCTTTTGTTCACATTGAAAGAGACAGGATGGTGGGAAGAAATTATTTTTAAACATATTGGGCTTTAATTACATATTAGTGTTTGCATTATTTTTCTTTACACTTTCCCAGTGCATGGACTCATCACACTGTCAAAATCTGTTTTGTTGTAGCATGACGGGAGTATGCAATTTTACTATTGAATTTTACATAAATTTGAATATTTTCTACAATATGTTACCAGTTGCTTGTTTTGTTTGCAATGTTTAAGAAGAATCTGATATTGCTTGCCATTAAATAAAGAAAAATCACAAATGCTTTGACTTTTGCTTTGTTTCTTTTGTAAAGAGAAATGTAAACATGAAGAATTAGAGAGCAAATATTCTCTCAACAATTTCTTTAATAAGCAAACAGCCCCAAAGTATACACTTTAAAATTCTTAAAGCCTATAATGTAATTTATAATAGGATAGCTATTATGGATTTTTTTTTTTTTTTATTTTAAAGTGAAAGATAAGAAATGTCAGAGTATATCTTCCTTGATTCATACATCTGTCAAAATGGAGGTAAAGGGCTGGTTCAGAATTAAAACAATGTTAAAATATATTTGCATGAAATAGATTAATTTCCACATCTATTTCTCTGGAGAAAAAAAAATTAAGTAACATAACACAGATTACTTCTGATGCCAGATACTTTGTCTGTTTACTCTGCAGGCTAACAGCTGAATAAAACAATCCATTTTAAGGTTAAGTGTTCTAGTTTATATTAAGATCTATTATAAATACCTCAGGAGGTAAATTCTTTCCTTTTAAAGATATTAAACATCTCAACACCACAGATACAAAACCTTTAACAGTCCAGAGCAAATTTTGGAAAGGATTTACACTTCAAAGGTCATTTCTGTAAAAACTGAATGTGAGGAGGAACACTGTCCCATTGGAAAGAGATACAACACTTCTGTATTTGATGCAGTTTTTATGTTTTCAGGTAAAATGCATACAACTCTGGAACTGTTCCACTCGTTCCGATGCAAAATCTCAAATCCTCCAAACTAGATCTGCTACTTTTGTAGCCTAGAAAAGAAGAATGAGAGCTAGGAGAGTATAGGGACAGAGGAACACTACTGCAGGCTTCCTGATGTTCATAGAGCGAATCAGATACATTCAGGTCTTAAATATGTGTAATTCTTCCTAAAAAGGATTTCCAGCTTGTTCTTCCCAAGATTATTTTTTTCCCTAATTCCATATTTGTAGAATGTATAGATGTACTTAGAATAAAAAATGAAGTAGAATACAGATTTCTTTATTTTAAAGTCTAAGCTTCATCTTTTCAGTTGGTTTGTTTATTTTGTTTTTATTTTTTCAGTAGATTATCCAAGAAGAAGTCTACTTTATCTACTTAAAATCTCATCTCTTCACACAGCACCTCACAATAGAAAGAAAATTCAGTGAATGGTGAAAATGCAGCATTTCTTTTGCACAAGCATTAGAGCCAATCTATGAAATATTCTCCTAATTTCTATCACAAGCATTTCTAAACATCTAGTGACACATAAGAGACAAAACCAAACAGAACAGGAGGGCCAAGAGAGTTGAAAGAACAAAAACAGTAAAAAGAGAATGATGAAAATCCAGACAGCATTAATTTCCATGCATAGAATTTCTTTTATTTGTTTTAGGTTCTAAAAGTACATTCAAAATATTTGAAAGGGAGATAAAGAAGGATTTTGTGGAGGAAAATTTACAGAATTAAAATAACTTAATACTTGAAAATTTCCTCTCAGGAGATAAGGATTAAATCTATTAAATCTGAAGTATATAATCAGAATTGGAAAGCAGAAAATGCAAAAGAAAACAGACCTTCTGAAAGCCAAGAGCAGAACAGATATGCCAATAACTTGGTGAACATAATGAGATAAGCACAACGGGG
>VXBA01003228.1:1819-13554 GCA_013399895.1 Serilophus lunatus | reverse complement strand
CCGTCCCCAGCCTATGACTCTGCATGGGGTTATTGTGGCCAAAGTGCAAAACCCGGCACTTGGATTTATTAAACCTCATGCTATTGGACTCAGCACATCTATCCAGCTTGTCAAGGTCTTTCTGCAGAGCCCTCCTTCCCTCTGACAGATCGACACTCATTCCAAGCTTGGTGTCATCCGCAAACTTACTAATAATGGATTCCATCCCCTCATCCATATCATCAATAAAGATGTTGAATAAAACCGGTCCCAACACTGAACCCTGAGGGACCCCATTGATGACTGGCCTTCAACTGGACATGACTCCATTCACCACCACTCTCTGAGCTTTGCCATCCAGCCAATTCTTAACCCAGGACAGAGTAAATCTGTCTTAAGCCACAATCCACCAGTTTCACCTGGAGTTTACCATGGGAGATGGTACCAAAGGGTTTGCTAAAATCTAGGTACACTACATCCACAGGTTTCCCCTCGTCGATCAGATGAGTCACCCGGTCATAAAAGGAGACTAGGTTAGTTAAGCAGGATCTTCCCTTCCTGAATCCATGCTGGCTACATCTGATCCGCTTATTATCCTGTAGATGCAGCATAATTTCCCTTAAGATGATACGCTCCATAATTTTCCTTGGTACCAAGGTCAGGCTGACAGGTCTATAATTCTCTGGATCCTCCTTCTTGCCCTTCTTATAGGTAGGTGCCACATTAGCCAATTTCCAATTATCTGGAACGTCTCCAGTAAGCCAAGACTGTTGAAAGATGATCGAAAGACGCTTAGCAAGCACATCAGCCAGCTCTCTCAGCACCCTAGGATGAATCCCATCAGGTCCCATAGACTTATGAGGATCCAGGTGGGACAGCATGTCTCTAACATGTTCCACCTGGACCATGGGGGGGCTACACTGTTCCCTTTTTCCTTTCCTCTCTTCCTTTCATTTTCTTTCTTTAAACCATATTTAGCATTTACATATACTCAGCTGTTTCTGCTCTACCTAAAATTGCTTTTTTTTCACGTTTGCCAAACTATTCATAATACAGAAAAGCTGATGGAAGGCCAATGCATAAAGAGTGTGCATGTGATTATCATATTAGGAATTCTAAGAGAGCAGGGAAGCTGCATTGGCAAGCAGTAAAATGTGCTGACATTAAATTACATTCCTGGATTTGCACCACCAGCTGGAAGGAATGTAAATCCTGGCTCACGTTGTGAGACAACTGAGGAAGATAACAGGTTTCGGTTACCCTTGTAAGGTGAATGTAACTTCAGCACCTTCTGCACTTCTTCCTAGCACAGCTCCTGCAAGAGTTCTCTGTTAGCTGCTTTCATTTTTTTTTTCTTGCTTACAAGTAGCACACGCTGATCTATCTCCTATTTTTACTATCAGAATTGTCAGTCTTAATAGAACAATACACACGCATAAACCAAACCAGAACTCCACTACTACGCCCCTCGTTTTCGTATTTAAAAGGGAAGAGGACAAGAGCGATCATGACATAACTATTGCCTTGATGTGTCCAGTTAATTCTTTGTCCAGATTTTGGGTTTTGGAGTCACTGAAGTGAGTCATCTCAATAAAAATGAAAACAGGCAGATGAAGGATATCTTCCTGATGAACATTTTTTCTCATTTATAAGAGCACATGAAGGATAAAGAAAGTCAGAATGTCTGTTTTAGTGGAATTTTCTAAGGAATGGCTTAAATAGGAAAGTGATCATAAAAGCTATCTCTATCTGTTCAAAGAATAGGTTTCCAAAATGACCTTTCAAAGTTGTAGACGACTGAAATTGTTGATTAAATTTATTCCTTGCTATTATTAATAAAGTGTTATTTACCACTCCACAAATAGACGAGAACAAGAGAAAAAAGCCCTAAGGACAGATTCTAGGCACATAGAAACTAATATATTTCTATTATCTTTAATGAGATTGGACCAATTTGCGCCAGTTGAGGATATATTACATTAACAGGATCTGACAAATATTACATTTATAAGTTTAATAATGTTAATAATGCTTCAGAGCTAAATATTTTGTCTTGCACACTATCATGTTTCCTATGTTCTCTAAGAGGGATGAATTTTTATTCTAATTTCCAGATTTTTTCAATGCCAGAGCACTTCTTACTTTAGATGTATTTTTAGAATGATATTGAATCTGAGGGACTTAATTAAATTACATGATCATGTGCTAGGTCACTGTATTTTTCCTTTAGTGTAGTGATGTTTTCATAATTGTTTTACACTAACAGCTGTGAAAGTGCATACATTTTAAAGACTGTTTTGTAAATTCTTCATATCTGACAGAAAGACAATAAGTTGTAAAAGTATAAATTTTTTTATGTCTTTGTGTCTACAGGAGCAAAATAATCTCTTTTCTATTGTTTTACAGATCATCACTCACCATGTATGCTTTGGACAGAATATTTCACTGATTTTTGATATAGAATCTTTGATATAGTTAATGAATGTGTTTTAACAACGGACAGACATAGAAAGAACAGATAATAACACTGTATTCTTACTTGTACATTTGAAAACAAGAGTAGCATTTTTATGTAGAATCATAAAGTCCTGCCACACGCATTTCCTATGTAAGCCTGGGGTCACAACGATGATTTTAGCATTGGAGGAAAATGTGAGATGCTAAATTTCTTTTATACTCTGAAGCTACCAAGTAGAGTTTTAATGCTTACAGCATTTTGTGTAAATTATTGTTTCTTGCCTGCAGCTTTCAATCATTGAAATGGTCTGGAGAACAACTGAAGCATAATCTATTTCTGAAAATGTTAGTAAGAGATTCAAGACTCAGAATATAGGTCTTATGTTTAACTGACTATACCAGTTAAGAAATAATGGCTTATAAATCTTTTTCCAGTGTAAAAGAAAAAGAAAACCAAAAGTAATTGTTATGTTGTGCAGCTAAAAACATTGCATAACCTTTCCTCAAGTTGTATTATATATCCATATATAGAAAACAGAGAAGCTCAAATTTGTGAGACACTTTGCATTCCAATTCATCTTCTCTTTGAAAACCTTTGCTCAAACTGCATGCTGTGCAGTTCCTCCAATGTCTCTGTACTCTCAGAAGAATGAACAGGATAAATATATAGATCAAAAAGGGGCCACACTTCTCTCCAGAGAGCAATTAATGATCATTTGCATAGTCTCTACAATTTAAATGCTAAATAAAAGCCATGTGTCCCAACCGGTGGTTGAATTCTGCTCTATCATTTCCCAGAGGATACGATAGCAAAACACTATTTACCAGAAGGGAAAGTTTTATTTTAAACAGCTTCACATTTAGAAGTGTCACATCTAAAGTCCTATGCATACTTGCATTTCAGGAACATCTGTAGTTGTTCACATTTTATTAACAGCAACAGACAAGTTTTCATTTGTATCTAGTTTTAGTCTTTCCAGTTCCTTTTTCTGGGTCAGTATTTTATGACTTCACAGATTTTTGGGGAAATCTTCTTCAATGTACTCAGCACCCTACTCATCCTACTAAAGTTATTGTCAATAATCTCTATTCCTTGACACTAGTCGTAATTTACAGGTAAACTTCTATTCCTCTTGGTTATTTTGCTATTTTACTTCTCTCTACTTTCCTCTCCTCCCTTCCTCTCTATCCATCGCCTCCTTTACTGCTGAACCTTGTCTTCACCATGTCAGCTCCACTGCACTGCTGAGTATCTATAGAATGACATCTGTCAGTGAGGACATAGCCAGGACTGAGATCATTCATAATGCTTGGCTTGTGCATCTTGCAGGATAGTGTGGTTCCTGCTGCTACCTACAAGTGAAATTATTAATATTCTAATAAAAAGATTTTGTATCTTAAGATTCCAGTTTAAAAAGTGTCAGTATTAGTGAAGAAGTAGGAACACTACAAGAAAAGGAGCAAATGAGTCTTACATTTCAGGCAAGTTTGTAAGGTTATATTTTCTGCTATTTGTATATTTTATGTTTAATGAAAAGATTCAGCCTCAATCATGTTATTCAAACAGAAATTTCTATATATTTTCTTTAAATTGAGCTCCAGTGCAAAGTTAACATTAAAATTGTGTCTGTCTCTTGAAATGACGTATTGAATATGTAGTTTTTAGAAGAGGATGAACTTATTTTTACTGGTCTCTAGGAAACTTTAAATCATAAGATCTGATCTGCCATCTCAGTCAGGTATTTGAGATAACTTTAAAAAGAATCTAAATTTTAAATTAAAAGGTATACCTTAGATCATATTTACTGCCAATTTATTGCAAAAAAAAAGACCTTTATATTTACTGGTTTTGTCTGGAATAGGATTAATTTTCTTCATAATAGCTACTATGGGGCTATGGTTTATATTTGTGCTGAAAACTGTGTTGATAACTGTTTTAGCCATTATTGAGCAGTGCTTTCACAGTGTCAAGGCTTTTTCTGGCCCTCAAAACAATTCACTATTGATGAGGGTGGAGGCGCACAAGGAGTTGGGAGGGTACAGACCCAGGACAGCTGACTCCAACTGACCCAAGGGATATCCCATATCATATGAAGTTATTCTTGGCTTTTAAATCTGCGGAAAAAGAAGTAAAGGATTCTAAGTGATGGCATTTGTCCCCTCAAGTCACTGTTATATGTGATGTAGCCCTTCTTTCCTGGTATTGGCTGAACACCTGCCTGGCCATGGGAAGTGATGGATGTGTTTATCTCCACCCATGAGTTTTCTCACTGTTACTACTTGGATTCTTTCCCCCATCCTACCATGGGGGATTGAGCAAGTGGCTTAGTGTGGGGCTTAGTTGCCATCTGGCACTAAACCATGACATCTGTAAGTGAGGTATATATTATAAAGTTAAAAATCTATGTCAAGAAGAACAGCTTATAAATGAATCTATTCTGATAAAAGTTATTTTCAAAAGTAAAACTGCTAGTGTTCATTTGAAGGAAACTTGTAGTCTTATTTTAGGAGTCCAATTCAGTGACAATTATATAACTAGTGACTGGACCACAGATGCTCAGTGTTTATATTTTCTGATCAAGATCCAATTAAAAGCTTACCATCTGCCATAAATCTTTGCCTCCATATATCTTTCAATGCAAGTGACATACATTAGCATTCAAGCTTTACTCTGCTTTTCATTTGTTGTTGTCAAGTTTAGTTTACTTGGAATTTAAAGAAAAACTCCAAGAGTTGGGGTTTTGTTTGTTTGTTTGGTCTGACTTGTTCTCTTTGGTTTTTTGGGGTTTTTTTGGATTTTTTTTTGTTTGGGATTTTTTTTGCTATAGCCAAAGGTTCATAGGTTTTATGAAAAAGTTGCTGTGGAATATAGCTCAGTTATTATCAAGTAGCAATAATAATCACACTGCACATTTGGCATATTTGGAAGCTAATGGCCATATTATTAGGAAAAAATCACGGGAGAGGATTTCAGAAAAATATCATAAATGAAAATTCTTTGGATATGTAAACATGGGAAAATTTTTGTCAATATTTTAATCCAAAATGAGTGCGTAGAGGTGTAGAAAATTTTGACATATTTTTTTATGTATAGAAAATATACCTAAATTTTGAAAATTGGATTTTTTTTTTACAAAGTATTTTTGTTTGAAATCAGGATATGAATTTCTATTATTTCACTGAAGTAAGAACCATATTATTCTGGTTAAGCCAATGACAGTGGTCACAGAAATGGAAGATATCTCAGAGGATCACTAAGCATTCTGAACCCTTCTGAGAAGGCCGCTAGAATGAGTCAGCTTCCTCTTGTATCCAGATATCCTAGCCCATAGAAAATGTAAATAGTTTTATATGTGATACTCCATGGTGAGCACAGTGCCTCTAGAGCTGGCTATATTGTTTGAAATTCTATTGACCTTGGTGTGTACTAAACTGTGATTCCTGTGCAGATGGGAGATTCATAAATTGTAACACCTAGAATGAGTGCACACCTTCAGGTATTTCCTTTGGTAAACTTGAAAAAAATGTGTAGTTATTCTTCTGTGCTGGTCGACAAATTGTAATGTACTTCACAATCTAACAACTTCCTGTAAATGCAGGAAAGGCTTGGATTATAATTTAATTGGGAAATGTTTTGTAATTTCCTTCCTCCATACTACCATGTGATTTGCTTCAAAGAAGAGAGGGATAATGCAATATTTGCCAAAACCATGACTGCAGAAGTATTGAATCTTAACAGTCAACACTTAAGAATAAATTGTGTTCCTAGAATAGTACTTAAATGGTGCAATTTATAGTTGGAAAAATAAAAGGACCAGAATGAAGACAATAAATGAAAAATAGATATCCAGCCTGCATCTGAAAATGTGTCCATTTTTTAGTATTACTATATATACTGAGGCGTCTTAAATTCTTTCGAAGAAAATATACTAATATAGAATTATGGCTTTGAAACTTCAAGAGTTCTAGTCTACAACACACATTATTTAAGCTCCTGGATCATGGAGTAGAATCCTACATCTGTTATTAGTATTGTTTTTTCTAAAAGCTCAGTATTTTTATTAGATATCCTGAAGAAGATCCTAGTCTTCTGAGAAAGACATGACTGCAGGAACTTTTCTTCCTTAACACCTTGGCTACAAGGTAGTGGCACACCCAGAATAATCCTTCGCTGCTCATGAACATTGTTCATGGCACTTTGGTTGAGCCTGAGCATCCTCCAATGGTCAATCCGCTGGTCTGATAAAAAGCAGTGGGAACTAGACAGTGGCTTTAGTCCTAAGACTGTCGTCACAGGTAAATGTACTATAAAAAGTCATGCCCTATGGCAAAAAATTATGAAGCAATCACTCAATAAATGTTTCCTGTCCCTAATTTCTTTACCTCTACAATATGTATAGAAAGAAGTGCATGAAAAGAGTTGTTTAGCTGTAACAAATCATTGAGAAGAAAAATGTGAAGGCATAGCTCCATAAATACTCTTGTTCCCTTGTGGATGCTGAGAAAGCTTGATATATATGTATGCACACATATATACAGTGCTTCTCTCCATCCCTCAGCACCTGATTTCTATAAAAGTGTAATGAGACTGAATTTTTCTTAGAGCAATTCATCTGATTGGCATCTGAATTCTGGAAATTTTGCTCAGTTAGAAATTTAATTCTGAACTTGGCTTGGAAAGTAAAGAGGCAAGCAGGCTTTTTAAAGTGTACTTTGTAAACACTGCTAGTATAGAAACAGGCTAGAAGGTTAATTTTAATGATTAGCTGTTCTGTACAACAGGTCATGTTTCTGATCTCCTGAAGGTAGCGTGCACAGTGTAATTCCAGTTTTTTTAATAAACCCAAATTATAATTTTATAATTATACATGAAGATCAAATCTTAGCATGGCGTAATTTTTCTTCACGTCTTTTATTAAATTTGAAGGCTTTTTTTTTTTTTTTTTTTGCCTTCCTCAAACCTCAAGAATTATTCAAACTGACTTAGGCTTTCTTTCAGTGTTTTGCCCCTAGCAGAAATGTATAGTATTCCCCTGGCCTTGGCAGTTTAATTGTCATAAATCCTTTTTCTTAGTCTTTGTTGCTGATTTTTATTTCCCCTAAATACAAACCTCTATCTGGAGAAGTGACTGCAAACTTTTCAGTATGCTGTTAAGATATCCTATTAGTATAATTCACAATAGCGGTAAACATTAAGAAATTTTAATTTTAAAGGTAATCTCCAATGTTGTGTGATGTACATGACACATTAAATTATGCCTTTTTATATTGTTATTTTTATATTTTTAAAGTGAATCTTCTTATAATTTTTTAGAAATTTTGTATTCAATTGGAATAAATTTATCCCATTCTATAACAACTGCTCTAAGCACTAATATATGACTAAATTTTGTGTGCAGAAAGCTTTGATGCTCTGTCAAAAGTGTTAGATATATAGACGTTTTCATTGTTACAGTAATATTGAACTAAAAATATTCTTATTGCCTAATATCTGTTCACATGGTATTCTAGCCAACTTAAACCTCACTTTTATTTTCACTTGTTAGTGAGTAAAATAGAAAGTACTCCATGAAAGAGAATAGGTAGACAGGAGTACACTGTGGAAAGCTTAATAGAGAGAGAAAAAATTGCTCCCACATATTTTCTGTAAATAGCCTTTTTCTTAGCATTAAGGGGTAGAGTAGCATAATGGATCTTTAATCCTTAAATTTGACAAAAACCTCCTAACTGGAAAAGTGCAATCAATAATTGTCTTCTTGATCTCTCTCATAATAAGCTAGTCTTCTCTACTGAAGAAGTACAGTACCACACAACTGTTCAAGATCTTAGTCAAACAATGTTTTATTGAATTCCTCATTTCTGATGCTTCCACCTGAAAAGTCCAGAAATTTTATTTGTTCATTTTTATTTAACCATTGCTTATTAAAAATATAAAATATTTGCATAAACAGATATCTAAAATATACAAATACTTGTATGTGCACAATACACCTAGATGATACTAGGAGATAAGCATTAGGGCTACTTCTCATTTATCTGTATGCCTTACCATTGTACTATGAAACTGGACATCCATTAACTGAAAGCATCTTATTTTAATGTACAAAGCATTACTTTCTTCTGTCAGTTTGTTTTCATATTTGAGCATCTAGACTTCGTAATTATAATTTCCTAATCCATATATTTATCTTTGTTGTTACTATAGTGACTTTGTGCCCTATAGTGAATCTGATTATCTAGCCCATACGAACATTTGTCTTCACGTGTCATTTTTTTTTTCAGTTACATAACTTTATGTCATCTTGTTATCCTGTCTCATATCATATTGTTATTCCGTTTCATTCTGTCAAATTTGTAAGAGTTCACTGATAGATAGGCTTTAGTATGCATTATTCCTATAGCCATCTTAACTTCTGGAAGGTTGACATTTTTTATTGGTTTTGAAACACGGTCAATGATAGTCACTATAATTTTATTTCACAGGGTAATATTTTATAATGTACCTTCTGCGTTTAATGATTGCATGTGTTAAAATTGAAAAGTAGTTTGTCATAATCAGCAGCTAGTGTCTCTGCCAGCAGTGTGAAGTCTGGAAAATAAAGAGATTAATTTAAAAAAAATCACAAAACCCCCCCAGCCTCTTAGGAGAGAAGAATGAGCTGAAGAATACATAGCTGCTGAAGTATACATAGCTGATCATCATACAGCAACTGGACCAAATACATTTTCCAATTATACAGAAGAAAATATTGCTTGAAGGAAATACCCTCAAAAGTATCATTGCATAATTATGATTGGATTCTAAGAAGTACTTAAAATTTGTGACACTTGATGATTAATACCTTTGAAAATTCTACTTATAATTTTCCAGCACTGAGAAAAAAAAGTAGTCTGCAGTGACCATGACACATTGACATGTACCTAGAATACTTGAAACTACAAAAGATTATTTCCTTACTGCACATATTGGGTCTTATCTACAGGAAAGCAACTTGATTATCCATGAGGAAACAGAGTTTATAGTTTTTTCTCTGGAAACATGCACATATGAATTACAAGTAAAACACTGTCTTCATGTCTGAAACTAGTGATTTGGGCTATTAATATCAAGGGTGGAGGTACTTATGAGTGCAATCACAAATAAAAAAATGGCAAGTTTTCCCTTTTTTTACCCTTTGACCTTTTCATTCTGTATTAAGATTACTGTAGGAGCTTCTGACCTTCGTGTATATCCCTAGTTCTTTAGTAATCATTCCTTAGTATCTCTAATTGGAAAAGTGAAAAGTAAATAAAATTTTACTGAGATCTACCTAGTTTAGTATATAAACTATACATATGTTTTAATCAAAAGGGCTAACACTAAGTGGATATGACCTTTATTACAATCATTAATAAGGTACTTTAAAGACTTCACATCAACTTAAATATGCTGAAATTTTGAGTCAGACATGGCAATACTACATCAAGCTAAAAATATTTTTTCCTATCAGAGGTACTGTCTTATATCCTAAATTCAAAATGTCACTATAAATTAGTTACTGTTGCAACATAGAATAGAATATTCTAGCTTCAGGTATGTCATTAAATATGCATCTTCCAACTTTAGAATAAGTCAATTTAAAAATGAAAAATTGTTGGCTCCAACTTTTTCATTTTCTTTGTCGTATTAGGTGCCAGAAATGACTTACAAAACGATAGCCTCTGGATAAAGAAGAATGTAAACAAACGGCTTCATTTTACATCTCAGTAGTCTAAGTTGACTGTATTAATCAGGTGAAGGTGGTCATCATAGCAGCCAAATAGACTCCTTCTAGCTGTCCTGTCAGAGTTTTGTTACTTATGGACTTAAGATTTTCTGAAATTATGTTACTTACTCTTCATTAAGAGAGATGACTCAGGTCACTCTGTACAGCATCTCAAGCCTGCATGCCAGGTTGCTAAATCAGAGGGAAAAGGACAACAGCATCACAAATTAAAAACCTCTAGGCTTTACTACAGGCTTCTGCCTGTACATCAGCAGGTATTCTTTATCTCATCACTTCTAGAAACAGCACACATGTTTTGCCATAGGCATGCTTTAATTACCCTAAATTTTTTTTTTTTTGGGGGGGAGGGGTTGCCTGGAATTTGTGGCAGAAGAATGCCTTTTCCCCCTGGCATTCTTCTATGTATATGTTCATCTTCCATTTCTTTGCAATACAACAAACACCAAAATGGGATAGTTTCATTTTTTTTCCTGTGCTTGTTTCTGTTTACATTGCCTTTTAAAATTTCCTTCCTTTTTTCATGTGTCATATATTTCCAGTCCGACCTCCTTTGACTTTGTAATTCTCTTTCTATACACCCTTTACTATGGACTATTTTCCTTTCTTATATTTGTCTCTATTCTTCTTTTTTTATTTTTTTTATTTTTTAAATCCTTCAGTTACTATATATCCTTTTGCCTTTCTTCCTGTATATACCTCTCTTTGTCTTCCCCTTTACCACTTTTTTTTTTATTCTAACAGCAATAAAACAATTCCATACTTTACTATATTTCACATAAAATAAAAATATTTTAAAAATGCATTGCTTTCACAAGAAGAATGGTGGGCCTTTTGGCAATATTCTGCTGCTGTTCAAAAAGTCACTGGTCAAGGAAAATTATTAGAATTACCTAAGATGCTGTGTACTTTAGAATATTTTGTATCCCATCAGTGTCATTACTGCCAGGAATACTAATTAAAACCAATAAACTCTAAAGGTTAATATATACTCATAATTTATCTAGAGTATTTAAATGCTGTCCAGTAAACTTGGATAACACCTTAAATATTTAAAGGTGGTAAAGGAGCCAGAATGTACTGTCTGTGACAGTCTGCTTTGATGCACGGAAACTGACCTCACACATAGGTCACGTAAAAAACGCAGGCGTGTTTATTCTGTCAACAGGGAGCAGGTTACTGTTCAAATTGGACCACCTGCTCCCCGATCACATGACTTCCCTGAGTTTATGTCCCCCTTCACAGTGGCGGGTGTCACACAGCGCTGATTGGTCTCCCCGCTCCACACTCTCCTCATTCTCTGCCCTGGCCTGGGACTCAGAAACTCCGTCCCATCGAGAGCTGGGCTGTCACCACCATCGTCCCCCTGCAGAGAGGCACGTCCCTTCTGAGTAGACCTTGAGATGTTGTTCCAGCAGGCTGTTGTGATGTCTGGTTTTTGCTGTCTCTGCCTCCTTATGTGATCTTCTGGTGTTTACAGAAATTCATCTCATGGTAGCCCTATGTCCCACAGTAGGGCCCTAACTCCACTTCCCA
>VXBA01003227.1:116459-169782 GCA_013399895.1 Serilophus lunatus | reverse complement strand
CACTCCATCCGTGTCCCCCCCCCCTCCCCTCAGTCCTGGCCGGGACAACCCCCCTTCCCGAAACAGCTTTTGAGGAAAAATTGAATTTTAACTCAGGCAAGTGGGGTTTGTCTCTTACACCCCCCTTCAAAAGCCTTGTTTTTCAAACGGCTACAAAGAGCTAGGTAGTTTATGCTCAAGAAAAACAAAGAAGATTCCTGCGACCTCTTCTTCATTTATTATAAATGTATTAAGAGCTAATTCAATGAAGCAAAATTTCCAACAGCACTATTGCAGCAAAATGACTACAGAACACAGCATGAGAATCAGAGAAGGTAACATGAAATAAATCTGCATCTTCTCTTCAATTTTCCTGCTAATAAACAACTTCTAGTGCTTAGTTCAGTTAATTTTAAATGTCAGCACAGATAGAGACTTCATCTAATTTCTCAAGATTACAATCTACCCCCTAATAAGAAGTAGTGGAATCTTTGCTGATAATCTTTCTTTGACATTCAGCCCACATTTCAGAACAGATCCCTGAAGTTTGTCTTGCAAGGCTTCCCTTCATCTACCCTTAATGCTCTATGACTGTTTATCCAAACGCCAAAGAGCTACCTCAGTATAAAGTTATTCCTAAAACAAAGGAAAAAGGAAACAAAATAAAAGGCTTGATTCTAAGAAAATCAATTACCTTATTCTTACTGATTTTCAGTGAAATCTTAACATTTGACTTGGAAAACAGTGTTTTGTGATAAATGGGTCACCATTATGCCCTTTCCCTGAAGAGAAATTTAAGAGCCAAAAAAGAATTATTTTGTTAACTCTGTATAACTCAGGGATAGATCTTCATCTCATATAAAACTCTCTGTATACACTAATTTAAGTGGAGCTCAGGCATGTTATGGCCTGAGAATCTGGACCATTTAGTTTAATATAATCTGTTGTGTGGGGATTATCTTTCGTAGTACATAAATGCCTCTGAATATGACTTTTACTGGACTTCCCTTCTCTTCAAGATTTTACATTATGAAAGGAAAATTTTTTTATGAAAGTGGCATAACATTGACGGACATGTATTGACTCATGATGACATAAATATTTTGACAGCATAACTTTCTGGATGTGAAGACCACTACAGTACTTCTTGGATAATGGCCAGTCTCAAGTCCAGACATTAAATTCCCTGCAATACATCAGTCTAAGAATCATTCCAGAGAGATCACAGAAATAACATTTATAATTTATGAGTGCTAGAAAACCCAAGAACAAAATATTATTTTCAACCAGATAGAATTTAGGGCCTGAATAAACAGTTCTAAAGGATCAGTAACTCAGAGCTGAGGCTTCAGGATCTCTTGACATGTCTTAGATCAAGTGGTGAAGATAAGGCCATGTGCAATGGACCTACTCACAACCCTTTTCTAGTTTAATTTACTGAGCTTTCACCTTCCACGTAACATTTTCCATTCACATAGGTAAAATCAACATGTCACACACCTGGAAATAAGTCCCGTGGATTAAATTTAAAAAAAAAAAAAAAAAAAAAAAAAAGGAGAAATCAAAAATCACATATCTTTCTTATTTGAACACCTCAGCAGAAATCAAACATCTATGGCTATGTGTCTGATGGGTCTGCTATGATAGAGAACTTTCTGACTGGCCCTATAAATCGTCCATCGCTGCCTGCAACACATTCATTGTAAGGAATGATCTAAATATAAACCTCTCAGGAGTCATGTCACCTTAAAAAAACTGTTTGTTTTCCAGAGTTTTTGGCAACATGTCATCACATAATTCTTCATTACATAATTTTTCATTCTTCATGGTCTGAGGCCCACCATGCAATTCAGGCAATTCAATATATTTTGTGTGGGTGATAATACGTTCAGATATCAGAAAACGGCAGTGCCTTACACTTAACCCAATGCATGACCAGTAGTCCTGAGGATTTCAGGAAGACCACTTGAGCATAGCAAAAAAACGAGTCTTTGGAGCGTAGGAGAGTTATGGTAGAAAAATGACTGAAGCATCTGAATTCCAGTACAATAGCAGTAGCAATGACCATGAACAATAATTTCGATTTATTCTAAGGAGTATTCATTACAGCTCAGTTAAACCACTTCTAATCCTTTTTCTACGACTAGTGGGACACAAGCAGCTCCACTGTGAAAAATTAAAAGACAAATGCCAAAAGTATGGACCAGGCTCTGCCTGGGGGTGCCCAGCAATGGGGCAAGAAGCAACAGGCAGGACCTGATGCCCAGGAAGATCCACCTGAACATGAATAAAACGTTCTTTCCTGTGCAGTGACTGAGCAATGGATCACATCACCCAGAGAGGATGTAGAGTATCCTTCACTGGAGGTATTCCTGAACCATCTGGACACAGTCCTGTGCCATGTGCTCTGGGTTGAGAAGAGAGGTTGGACCAGAAAACGCTCTGTAGTCTGTTCCAGCCTGACCCATTCTGTGACTGTGATAATGCACAATTTCTCTCCCATAATTAAAGAAGGGCAGATTTTCCAAGTTTTCAAAATATTGATGATCTCCTTTACCAGAAACAGGCCATGTGACTTTTGACATTACTCCTAATTTACCATGTCCAAAATATAAGATTAATTTGCATTAGGTGTGTGGGGTCCTTGGGATATGGACTAGCTGAAACGTTTCTTTTGAGTGTGTAGGTACTGCCACCAACTTTTGTGTCATCAACTGTCCCTCACGTGCCATAAATCTTCAGCCATTTCTCTCTTAAATCTTTAACTAGTAAATGATGCACATCATATCTAAGTACTTCACTAGTTCTAACAATAGGGCCACTCTTAGTGTCTAGTGTGCACTTTTGTATATAGCAATGCCTTAAAAAATGATGCTTCTGAAAACTAAAAGTGATTTGTTTATTTTCAGTCTTTGGTAATGATAGTGCAATCCATATGTGAAGTGCACTAGATAGAATTTAAGGACAGCTAAAGCATTTTAAAGCAGTTACTATAGTAACAATGTTTATAACAAAAGAAAGAATTGTTCTATTTAAAAAAGCTGTCCTTTTTATGTACTTATAGTTTGCCTTGGTAACCAGAAAGCTCTAATTTTCCAAAATTTTAGATTTTGTCCTCCATGCCAAGAAATGCTATTTTCCAAGTCTTTACAAAGCTGCATTTCAATCAAATGTCAGCACTGACCAGCATGGCATGAAGGATAAAGAAAGTCCAATATTCCACCCACCTTTAATGTGACTTAGTAAATAAGAATTTGCCAAGAAGTCACAGAAAAATATTTGTGTGTCTTCAAGTTGTCCTCTGTCTAATGGAGCAAAAATGATAGTTTCTGCTGATAGTACTATCAGAATTGTGGGTCAATGGAGATTTCAGGATAGTCCTGAAAGTATCACAGCAGGAGTTTAGTTTGTTTATAGCCTTAACCTTAGTATGTTCCCTCTTCAGCTAATGCTAATCTTGAGTGCCCATCGACATCAAGATGCAGCTGAAGGAGGAAAAAGGACAAAATGCCAGAAGCAGGGCAGTGTCTGAAAACTTTCAAGTTTCAATAAATAATCGATGAAAACAGAACTACTTGCCTTAAAGTAAATATGTAGTAAGACTCCCAGGTATGTTAAGCCTAACCACCCACTTTCTTAGACAACCAATGCATTTCCTATTTCATTTTCACATTCCTGTGTCTGTTTCAAACTTAGTTTAATTTTTAAGTAAAACCTGCATATTATTATAGAGTAAATATTCAAAGAGTATTTTTGATCATAAATTCTTCAGGTTAATAGTTCTGATACTGACCTTCACTATAACACACAAACTCTCATCCTGGAGAAAATTATGTATATGCTTAATTTCAAGCATATAAACAGTAAAATTATAATCTCCTTATCTACATAAACGAAGCCCCTGTATATGGTTTACTCTGTCAAAAGCGCAGTAAGAATTTTTAAGAGAAAAAATACAATACATCCTAGTTATACCTAAAATACAGTGTGTTGCATTTGAACACACTGAAATGACATCTTATGATACATGAGTCAGTTTGACACTGGTTTTTTTAAATTTGCTGGTCTAATCTCATTTCCTACAGTAACTCATTTCCCTTTCAAGCTCATCTTCATTCTTCTCAGCTTGTGTTTTCACAGTAGAAATTGGCAAGAAAATTCAAACCATTTTGTAATATTTAGCAGCTAAGATAATAATTCTTTTTTAAAATAGCACATAGTATAAATGTGGTCAATGTTTCAGCACTTTGCTTACAGCTGAACTTGTAATAATTTAATATTAGCCACAAAAGGAGGCATGGAACATTTAAGCTGAACTTTATTAAGGTTATTGGACCATGTTATTAAATATATATTGTTAAAGAGACATATTTTCAAATTCTATTGACTGTTGGGTTGCAAGGAACACAATGAATAGAGATTGAACTGCATACCATGGGTTTGACCTAGACTAAAACTCATTAACTGGAGTAACTAAATACACAACTTTAGCACAAATTACATATAAATTACTCAAAATAACATAAGAACAATTAATGGAATGGTGAAATTTCCTTTTTTTCTAAGCAGGTTATACCAATCCTCTGCCCATCCCGCTCACCAGCTGCAGAAAGACCTACTTTGGACTGCATTCATATCCCTGATATATGTTCCCTGCTCTGTTAGACAGTTGGCTGATGACAGTGATTTGAGGTAGATCACCTTCCCTTGCCCTTTTGACAGCTGGATGCACGGCTGCTTGGAAATTAATGTGAATAATCTCATCTCTGGGAAACTCGGGAGCATCAGGTAACTAATTTTATGTCAAATACACGGTCTGAATTTTTAGCTTTGGCTGAAGAAAACTCAAATTTTCTAGGCAACGGAAAAGACAAAGCAGCTGAAGTTTGCCTTAACTTATGGTGGTTTCTAAGGGACTTCATGTAAAGGAAACTTTGCATCATCTGGCTCTGCACTTACGTATTCCTTCTATGCATAAATATTCTTTGCTTTCCTCAGAAGGTGGATATAAAGGGTTATCTAGGTGAATTTTTCTCCCTCATACTCTTTGGTGCCTGTTGAACTAGTTGATCCATATTCTGAGCAACTGAGAACATGAATTTATTCTGATATGAGCAGGAATTAAATATTTAGACATCATAAATTCTGTATCTTGTTAACTTCACTTTGATTTAAAAATGGAACAGAATCACATTACAAACTTCACTATGGTACAACATCTTGTATTTCAGATACACTTGTTTGAAAACTTGACACAACTAGTATTTGGTCTAGGTTGAGTTTGCTGACAAAGATATCCAACAACACCAGTTAGCCATCTGAAATCTTAACTATTCCTTTTTATTTCTGTGCAACTCCTACATATACATCTTCAGGATGCACTTAATTGAGAAAGAAACTTATTTATAAATATATTAATTTAATTATTACTCTTTACACATTTTGCTTATGGAATAAAAAAGATCAGTTCAGGAAATCACATGAATTAGCATGAGAAAATATTTCTAGAAGTAAATACATAATAACAATCTGAATAACTTTACTGGGGCTATAGTAACAGCCACACTTTCTATAATTACAAAATGTTTCTCTGTCAATTCAGAATTAAAGACTTCCATTTTTAACACGATTAATAACATTTTTAGTCTCCATCACCTTTATTTTATTTTTTTTCAGAATATCACAGGGAAAGTGCTTAAGAATTCTGATTGCTAATTTTTCAACATTTATTTAAACCAGAATAATTGTGAAACAGGAGCAGTACAGAGTAAGAACAGATGTTGAGAAGATTCAGTTTGTGTTTTCCAAATTGCAGGGCAAACTCACATGGAAGACTATAGAGCTTTGACATTTAAAAAAGCTGTTTGGGGACAGTGTATGATAAAGTTATTCAAATATAAAGGAAATTGAGATGTTAAATATAGTCTACAATGCATTTTTGTTATGACCATGACAAATTCCATTGTTTAAAGAAAGAGTTTCTTAAGGTCTAATCTTACAGATCCTGGTTATATTGAAATCTGCAAAAGCCTAAAAACCATATGGTCTTCAAGTTCTTTAATACAGTATGGAATTACAATATCGTAAGACAAATCCTGATTTTTATTTATCTATTTGAAGGACGCATCATGTTTTATAAACACAGCACCTATTTTCCATCCTATTTCCTCAGATGGAAAAAAGAAGACCAGTATTTGTCTAAGATGTGGCAGATTCCTTCTGAAAGAGGAGGGAAACAAATATTTCTGTCTCTCAGTACTCTCCTACCATTACCACATCTATTCATAATGATCTTCCCTGTGGGAAGAAACAATTTTTAAAAAAAAAAACAACCCACACTTCACCCTTATCATAGATAACCTTATTTTTATTTTCAAGTTTTCTAATAAAATTCAGTAACCATGTTCTGATTGATTATACTCAGTGCCTTTACATATTTTTCTCATACATTATTCTGTGTCAGATTACATCTGGGCTGCTTTCTCTATGACTTTAAAGAAAAATCTTTAAACTGCCACCAAAAAAATAAAAAAATCAGACAAGAGCAATAATGTATCAGATTCTGCCACTTCACAAACCATGACATATAGTTTATTAGAGCGTTTGATATTCTAATCTTTTCCTGTGGTAAACCAGAGCTTTTACCTGGTACTCTGAATGTCTGTACCACTTGCTGCCACAATGCAGAGAAATGTAAACAATATAGATGAAATTCTCACAATACTGTACCTGTAGGAAAAAGTAATATTGGCTTCAAAGAGTCTAAGACTTTAAAATTGAAAGACAGGAGAACATAGATATATTAGAATAAGGATAAAGGATCATATGCTGTGTCATTAATGAAACCCTCCACCATCACATCTTTTTTTATATTCCTGCAAATAGAGCACTTTTGAGCTCTGAATTTATCATCTATTCCTTATCTTCTCTCAATTTCTACACAATAAGAAATGTCTGATGTTCTCCTATTAAGCACATGATTAACTTCTAAGAGGAGAGATTCATAACAAACCAACCTTATTGAGTTGAAGGGCACAGTAATTGAAAAACGTCTAATGTTGGCTCCTTTCTAGAAGAAAGCAAACAAAATTTCAGCAGTAGAGTAATGAATTTTGGAGTGACCATGAGCTGCTAAATGAACACAGGTGGCTGTTTCCACAAGAAAGCTATTTGTAATAGATTTTAAATTAGCAGGAGGGAGATATAAGCTTTAAATACTTTTGAAATCTCACAAGTGTGAAAGACTTCATACATCAAAACTGAAATAAAGGAAGGTGATTAATAATTGTCCTTTCCCTAAATGAGTTGCCAGATGCACTGACTCTCAAGTGTAAAAATAATAATTAAAAAAAAGGTAAGAAAAGTAATCTGGAAAAACCTGACATTCTTTATGCAAAATTGTTCACAATTCTTTCTGTTAGTCTAAGGACCAAGTGAAAAATGAGTAATCATAGAATGATTTTATTTGGAAGTGACCTTAAAGATCATCTTGTTCCAAGCCCTGCCATGGGCAGGGACACCTTCCACTATCCCAGGTTGCTCCAAGCCCCATCCAACCTGGTCTTGGACACTTCTAGGGATGGGACAGCCACAGCTTCTCTGGAAAACCTCTCCCACTGCCTTGTCACCCTCACAGAAAAGTAAAGAATTTCTTTCTAAACTCAGGTTTAATCATGTCTATTCTAGGAGGAAAAGCCTAGATAAAAAATAATTGCCAAAGTTAAGAAGAAGACAGGTACTTTTAATCACTGGGGAATAAGATTTAAGATCTTTTATACACCTAGATTGTCTGTGTGACCAGCTCAAGATGTTTAGTCAGAAAGATGTGGTTTGAATATGTGAGTGTTTATTTAGTTAGAGTAGTTTTGCCCTTGGTATCACTTTGTTTTGTTCAGAGTAATAACAGTATTCAATTAATTCTTTACTGGGATGTTAAAATTACTGGTCATCAGGTTATTGACTTGCTCACAGTAATTGAATGATTTGTATTAGAACTTGCCTACCGTGCATTTAGGTGGATTAACATGGAAGAGGCATAAATCACTCTTTATACATAATAAGAGTGTTCATTCATTGAGTCATCACAAAACTACTGTATCTACATTTACTCTTTGCCTTAATCCAAATTCAGCCTCAGGTGTTAACAAACAACTCAAAACATTCTTGATGAATACTGTCCTTCTATAAATAATATGTGCTTTTTTGTGTTTATTCAAGCCAAATATCTCTGTATGCTTTAAAATATTCATGAGTAAGATAACTCTTTCCATAAAGTCAATGCATTACACTAAGAAATTAAAAAAAATCACCAAAATGAAAATACAAACAGGAAAAATGCAGGAATCCATTTCTTCCACAAGTAAACAGGGAAACCTCAAGCACATATATTAATCAAAATGTTCTTTATAATTTCACATTTCCAGTTGTATAAACATTAAAAATTCAACTTCTGATTAGCATAGACATATCTTGATATCTTTGCATGCTCCAGAAGCAGCTGAGATCCAGACAAAAATTATATTAGGAGAGTGGGGAGATAGTTAATATGAGAGATGGTGACAACAGGAGAGCACTGAGGTGAGTATCTGTTTCCTCCAGATGGTAATTTCAGGGAAGGAAAATAGCTGAACTAATTAGAAGCACAACACAAGAACAACAAGACTACTAGTGCTTTCTCAGTTGATTAGGACATTTGACCAGAGTAATAAATCAGATTTTTAAAAATTTATATTGATTATATAGTGAAAATTTTGAAAACTCCAATCTTAATTTTATGAGTGAATTCATCTTGGAGGGGGTGCAGGGAAAGGGCAGCAAGAACATTAATATTTTCTTCTCTCAAATTGATTTAGGAAAAAATACAATAATAAAATACTAATATATAATATATATAATAATAACTACTTGGTTATGGTGTTCTAAAAAAAGGAAGAAAAGACAATTCACTGGAAGTATTTTGGTGTTTAACCCACATCTTGTTTCTGCCAAACTTACTTATTATTTTCTTTACCTAACAGAAATAAAAAATGGAAATCAACATTTAAGGCCAAAACTGATTTCCTATGCCCATACAGACTTTGACTGAAGTTTATGTAACTTTATGCAATTCACAAGTCTGATATAACTGATCCAAAAAAATAATTGAATTCAGAGGAGAACGATGATAATGCAAGAAAATTGGTCCTGGCCTCAACTGATAGCTGAGGAAAAAAATTTCCCCTGTCTGAATTCATCCTGTACTCATGAGAATTCCCACTTAAGAAAATGTAATGAGAAAAAAAACATGGGATATTCTTTTATGGCGTGAAATCATAGAGACAAGAACTCAAAAATTATGTTCCGTGCTACAACCTGTGAGAGCTAAAAAAAAAGGCAAATGTGAGGAAGGCACCAATAATTTGTATAACAAATATATGTTTGTGTCTGATTATTGTTGTTCTCAACTATCTGCATATCTCCTGTTATTAAATACTAACTGCTTCTCAATGGGGTGTCACGGATATGAAAATCAGGGAGCAGACAAAAGCTTGGAACTAAAATAAAGTATATAGAAGTAAACAAGATATGTGAGTCATTGGCAATAGTTATGTGGTACCAAGTTTTTGTACAAAGGAGTCTTTAGAAAAGCTCTACAGAAAAAACAGCACCATGACCCAGCATTATCAGGCTTGTTCATATCACTTTTCTCTGAACAAGAGTGGGGAGCATGTCACCAGCTAGGTTGGTATAGGTAACACATGGACCTCATCAGTCCCCTGGAATTAAAACTGGTTCTCCAAAAGATTTTCCTTGTCTAAAGGGTCCTGGAAACGCTCACTTCATGTAGTGAGGCAAAGCAAGACGTTCATATTAGTCTTTCTTCCTAAAGACATTTTGTTGGGTGTGGGTGTTGGCACACAAAAAGCAAAATGTTGCCCAGCAGTCGAAAGGAATCTGACAGCTGTAGGTGCAACTACAGTGTAACTAAAATTGTTGAGTGTCTAAAATTGTAAAAGTGTCTAATTACTGACAACATCTAGGTGTCCTTGCATCTTTGGCATAGCTAAAAGCATAATCTTAACCATTTTTGATGAGGGCAAAATTTAGCCTGATTTTTTTTTTCTCAAAGAAAAAAACCTCAAAAATTAATTTATATCTCTTTTTTTGCTTTTGTTGGAGAGGCAGTTTAAATCCTACAGAGGCTGAAAGTATTAAATTTATAACTATCTCCAGTATGTACGTATTTTGTAGAAATTGCCCTACAGAGATTGGTATTTCATCAGTACAGAACAGAGACATATTTATAGATTTTCTCTTTGTCTATTGCAGTAACAGGAAATTCATTTTTTTTTAAAAAAAAAGGAGTTAATAAAAGTGAAGGGAGGAACAGTGATCAGATGATAGATAATAAAAAGTCGTTATTTTTTTATAGAGTTATCTAATTTCTCCAGAGTGACATATTATCTGTTTCACACTATTTTTCACATAGCTCTGGGAACAACTTGTACATACTCTTCACTAACACAGAGCTTTGCATTATTATTATTCCATCTGCATGTAATTAGGCAGAAAGTAAACCCTGTGTATATGTTTTTTGGCTGGAAGGCATAGAATTTTTTTTTCTTGAAAACTTCAAATGTAATTTAATTCTTAATAGCTGTAACTCTGGGACTTCTCCCTGTGTTAGGTAGAGTAATAATGGGATTTACTTTATTGGAATCTTCAAAGACGAGTTGGACATTAAGTGTCTAAAGAAGTCAAACATATGTCTGTGGGATTTCCTAAATCATGTGCAATATCAAAAGGAGACAAAGTATAGAAAGCCATAAATAATAATGAAATGCAAACAGATTAAAAGTGTATTTTTGCAGGGAGTGGAAATATATTTTTCTCTTACACAAGATAAAATGGATTTTTTATTTTTTCAGTGGAATATCTCACAATGACAGACTACTCTAAACAAGTGTATCATACAATTGTACAGTTCACTCCATAAGCTAAACGTACCTATGGAAATAAACTCTGCTACCAAAACTTGCTACAATGTGAAAGAGCAGCAGTAGGGGCAGAAACGGGATAATGACATTAGCAGGAATACCCTCAATAGGAAATTGTCAATAAGGTGGAACTCAGAGTGTAGAGATAATAAAAGACTATATATTGATTATCTGAAAATCTTTCTGCCTTGCAAAACGTATCTGAATACACAAAAGAATGTTTGTTAGATTCCATCACTGTAAATCACATTTCATCTCTGAATCCATGTTAAATGCAGAGTTCTGAAGTATGATACTTGCCATTTTGCATTCAGAAGATAATGCTGAGATTGCTGCCATTCTAATGGGAGGGACAGTGTCCTCAACTGCATAAATTTAATCATGCATTCACTCATATATAAGATTATGGCTTATAATTAAAAAAAGACATTAAAGAGACAATCTTCATCCTTCCAAGCAGGGACTTTAAACTTGTACTGCTTTTTGTACATGCAAAATACAGGAATGGAAAAATAAAGTACAATTTTTTTTTTTTCTGATGGAACTTACTGCTGCTGCACTGATTATTATATAATATTTTATATTACTACTAGACTATTTTGTTATTTGACCACACTGTGTTGTTGGTTTTAGTAGTAATATTTTTCCCAAAAGCCACCTGAGTAGTATAAATACCATAATAATAAAGTGCCATTATTGAGATATATTTTGTAGCAGGCAAAAGTCGCACAACTAAATGCAGATGTATTTCATTACAAAGATATCCTATGCTACTTATTACAGGCCCATTTGTACTGAGCAATAAATTAAGGGATTATCATAAAACCTACTTCTATGTTGTAAAAATTGTAGACTAACCAAGAAGGCCTGCAGAAAAAAAAAAAAAAATCTATATATGTTTATGTTGAAAGTAGACAGAACTTCTTTCTACAGGTATTGGGCATAATCACAGCTTTAAAGGGTAGACAGGGTTTGCAAACACAACTGCTCAGATCCTTCATGCCCAGCCCAGCAGACAGAATGCTTTGCTCCCTCAAATTTTTTTTCAAACTCTTTCAAGCTAGCATAACAACTGACCCGCCAGCAGAAAAGTTTTCTAAACTATATTATTTTTGCACTTGTTTCATCCTTTTTCAACTCCCAGTTCCCAATTGTTTCTTTATTTGAACTCACTCATCTGTAGACCTATTAAAGAAGATTTTGCCTGCAATTTCAGTCACCAGGTGGCAAGAACCAAGCTGCAGAATTTATTACCTCCACCCCACAGCAACCCTTCAGAATTTCACTTACCCTTCTCTTTAAATATTCACACTTTGCTCTTACTGTCTTGGTGGGCACTGCAGCTTTCTCACAGTCTTGGATTCTTGGAAGTATTGATATAAGTGTGTGCAGACAGGAATGGGGTAGCACAGGGGCAACTTCACCCTCAAGAAGCCCCAGGAGGAAAACAGACTCAGATTAAACTATATAAAATGTTCCAGAAAACTGTTGCTAATTAAAATATCATTGCTATGTTCCTTGTTTAAAAACACTGAGATGAGACATAAATTCGTTGCTTGTATCTTTTTGGTAAACAGAGATCACTAAAACCTGCCTGTTGAGACTGCAGACTAAAACATGCATTTTATTAATTCCAGGGGAGGAATGAAGGAAGGAGGTCTTTAACCATCACACAAGAAAAGACTTGTTGAAATTAAGTTTTATAATTGGTCTCAGGGCTGAAGTTCATACATCGGGGAATAATTAAATTCATTGTTAAAATATGCAACAGGCCTCGAGCTATTAAATTAATTAACTTTAGGAACATTATTGAGCTAAAATTTATAATCAAATAGACAGATGGCATTTTAGAAGCCTCTACAGGCACTATGAAATTGGGTTATATTTATGAGGAATTGGATGATTTAATGATTGGCCAGCATTTTTAACTAGCTTATTGATGTGACACTACTGACTCAGCCCTCATGTAGTTAAATATTAACCATAGCTCAGTTCTGAAGATATATATTTTCCTGTTGTTTCTTAGCTTATTTAATAAGTTCCAACATACTTTGTAAAACAACAACAAAAACATTCTAAAGCACAAGATCTGGGGCAATACAGGCAGGTGACTCAACAAATCTAGATTTATCAGGGTTTTTTATAAGATGACTAATACATAAGGTATTGTGTTAGTTTTAGAAAATAGTTAACCATGTAAGGAGAATCAAACAAAATTGTCATAGGCAAGAGGAGGAAGAAAGAATTAACATTTTACTGTTTCTCTTCCAAATGGAAATAAGATCATTCAAGTTTGAGCAATTAGATAATGAAAAATTGGCTAAAGTTTTTATCTACTTTGTTTAAAAAGAGAGTTCATATCCAATTCCTGCTGTGGATCAATGGTAGCAATTAGATGATAAAAATGTGAGTTCTGGAACATCTCATCATTTAACCTAAGCATTAATTCTTACAATATCATCTCTTCTAGGTATGTCAGTTTTAAACAGCCATATCTTATCTTACTCTCCAAGTACCTCACTTATTTCAATCTGTTATGAATAAAAATGGTACGTGATCTTTAAATGTCAGAAACTATATTCTGTTTGTTCTTTCACTTCAACATATGTTGCTTTTCCTTTACATGTGCCATTTTTTGCATGCACCATTTCAGGTTTTTACTCATTCAAAATACTTATATATAAATCTGCCCAGCTGAAACACTAAAAATTCTTGTAAAGCATATAGTTAATGAACAACTCTTGACATTCTCATAAACATGGAGTTCAGAGAAATATGCAAAAGAGGAATGAGGAAAGTGTTAAAATATTAGGGTGGAAAAATACAAATTTTCACTTCCTTAAAATAGTAATTTACATTCCTAGAGTATTATAAAATACATTAGTTTCCTAACATTCTTCAATGGAGCAAAATATCAAAATTGAAGTGTTTGCTCACTTTCCTCTCATTTCTACAGCTTTTGATAGTGACCTCATGAAGTTCTGAATAATTTATGGCACCACACTGATCTAAGTACCTCTGAACAGAGAAATGACACCTCCATTGAATGACCTTTAATGCACAAACCAATTTTCCACACACATGAGAAAAGCTTTATATTTATAATGGCAGTGTTAAACATAGTTTTAGTGATATATGGAACTTCCAATTAGACCAGTGTGAAGCCATCATATTTGAGAAGGACAAATTTTAATGTTCATTTTGTGTAGTTAAGAGAAGCTTCAGTTTTGCTTTGAGTTTTAACTCTTAAAATGTGAGGTGAAATAAGCCACGACATGCGAGAATTCTGATGTCTAAAATTTCCAGAGTTACTGAAAGGGATTGAATTTGCCATTATTCAGTATTTTGGTATTGCAAGTAAGATGGAATCACTGAGGTTGGAAAAGCCCTCTGAGACCACTGAGTCCAACCCTTAACCCAGCTACCCCATATTCACCAATAAACTGTATTCCCAAGGGCCACATCCACAAACCTTCTGCACACTGCCAGGGATGGTGATTCCACCACTTCCTGGACAGCCTATTCCAATGCCTGACCACCCTTTCAGTGATTTTTTTTCTAATTTCCCATCTAAACCTTTTGTGGCACAACTTGAAGCAATTTCCTCTTGTTCTATCACTAGTTTCCTGGATCAACCCCCACCTGGCTACACCCTCCTTTCAGGGAGTTGTAGAGAACAATAAGGTCTCCCCTGAGCCTCCTTTTCTCCAGCCTAAACACTCCCAGCTCCCTCAGCCTCTCTTCATAAAACTCGTGTTCTAGAGGACAACAATAACTTTTTTTTTATACAAAGGATCAAATGATGGTTTATTCTCCCTCTCTGGTGTTGCTGATAAATATTTGGCAATATAAATATGTTGCACACAATTGTCTGGATTCATATGTGCAAATAACAGTTTAAAACAAATTGGACTGGGTTGGAAAAGCATCTGTACCAAACAGAAGATACAAGCACATGAAAGAGTTCTCATATAGTCTGAAGCTTTAAGATTGTTTTCAAAACATCGGAGATAATAAGGTTTAGATGGGGAAGGAACTTGATTCATGTTTGAAAGATCATTCCCACAGTAACTCTGTGCTGGGTATAGGGGTACATATCCTGGGAAATACCTGCTGAAACTTAATAATGATCCTTGCTCCAAAGGAAAATGAAAATAGTCTCACACTGCTATCTCCAAAATATGACAGTTTGTCAATAAGAAATGAAATAGCAGGAAATGGGCAGCAGTTCTGAGAGGATTTAGGGAATCAGTTTTATTTGGCTTTATAATATAGATTTTGTCTTTGACTAAACTAGGCAAAAGTATTTTTTTCAATAAATACAAAAATCTATCTAATGTGCTCATAAAATAACAGAAGCCAAATTCTGCACAAGGGAACAACTTTTGGCTTAACGATATTTCTCCCATGCTTAAAGCTATTGTGTTGACAAGGTAACTGGTTTGAGTTTCTCATATGTAAATCAGGGGTGACTGCACTGAAATCAGCATGGTAAATTCCTCACGTTCAAAAACCAGTGAAGTAAAAGAAGAAAAATATTACTGTCAGGCTGAAGTATAGGTTTAAGAACCTGAATTAAAAAATAGTATATTTTTTCTGATCATGGGATCTGACACAGAAGGTAAAAGTCCACATTTAGAAAGAAAATACACATCATAGAATCAAAGACTGTTAAGGGGATGAAGTCTGAAAATCATCTAGTCCCAATCTTCTCCTGCCATGGGCAGGGACATCTTTCACTGGACCATGTTGCTCAGAGCCCCATCCAGCATGGCCTTGAACACTCTTAGGGATGGGGCAGTCACAGCTTCTCTGGGCAACCTGTGCCAGGGCCTCACCACCCTCCCAGGGAAGAATTCTTTCCTGAAATCTAACCTAAATTTTCCTTTTTTTCGATTTGTATACATTACTCCTACAGTCCCTGATGAACAGTCCTCCTCTGGTTTCCTTGTAGGTCCCTTCACAGACTTGGAATCTTGCTCTGAGGTCTCCACACACTCTTTTTTCCAAGCTGAACAGCCCAAACTTTCTCACCCTCTCTCCATAGAGGAGATGCTCCAGTCCCCTTATCCACTTAGTGGTCTCCTCTGGACTTGCTCCAACAGTTCCATGCCCTTACTATGCTAGGAACATCAGAACTCTACGTAGTACTCCAAGTGGGGTCTCACAAGAGCAGAGTAGATGGAGAAAATTCCCTCATTTGACACTCTGGCCATGCTCCTTTTGATGCACCCCAGGATTTGTTTGGCTTTCTGCAAGCACACACTGATGACTAGTCTTCAGTTTTTCATCAACGATTTCTCCACAGGGAGGGCTGCTCTCAATCACTCCTGTGCCCAGCCTGTAGGAGTGTCTGGGATTGCTGTGACCCAGGTGCAGGACCTTGAGCTTCACTTTGTTGAAATTCATGAGGTTCACACAGACCCACCTCTCAATCCTGTCAAGGTCTCTCTGGATCCATCCCTTCCCTGCAGAATATGACCGCACTACACAGTGTTGTCAGCAAACTTTCTGAGGGTGCCCTCGATCCCACTGTCCATGTGGGTGACAAAGATGTTGAACAGGATTGGCTCCAGTACTGACCCCCAAGGGACACCATTCATCTCTGTTCTTTGTGTGGACCATCAGCTGTTGACCACAACTCTTTGTATGAGGCCAGCCAGCCAGTTCGTTAGCCATCAAGTAGTTCATCCATCAAACCCTTGTCTCTCCAATTTAGATCTTGGTCATTGATTTGAAAACTTTTTGGTTTTAAATGCTTTTTGTTTTGGACCAAAAATAACCCCAACACCCAAAAAAACAACAATGAAAGTGTGGCATAATGACTATGACAGGCAGGAAATAGAAAAGAGCTTTGACAGCTGAGCATGAACTTGTATGCCAAGCCATTAAGTAGCAATTTTCATCTCCTGCTTCCCATAAAGAGTACACACACAAAGCATTACAATACTGACTCAGGTTCAAAATAGCTCTTGCAAACAGCTCCTCCCAAGCACGTCTCTCCTTTAAAGTATTGATGTGGAGAAAGGAAGATTTTACAAAGCATTTGCAGTGTCCTAGAGAACAAGACAGACACGTACAGAAAAAAAAAAAAGTACTATAGAAGACCTTGAAAAGCATATGTTAAAAAAATATTAAAAGCTTCAGTGTAAGAGAAAAAATGTGTTCTGGTGACAAGTATGAAACATAAGGGAAAGAAGGAAAATCATTTTACTGTTCTAAATAGCTGCCATTGCACTTTATATTAATCCTTATCTGTAGATAGTGCAGTTAGAAGGGCATGACCCTATAAAATTATTCTTTCCTCATATTACCTCACCAGGTAATACCTCAACTGTATTGAAAGAAAGCCACTTGAACACTTCAATGGTTCCCTCTCAGTCAACATGTAGCTATAAATTTAACTAACTGCACAATAAGCTGAAAGTTACCTTTCTATGGAAAAGAATCTGTTCTTTCCAAAGCTTCTTCAGTGCCATTGAAGTACCAGTGTTCAGGGGGAAAGATCTAGTTTGCTTTTATAGCATTTATAACAGTCTGGATTACATGTAGCCCCAGCTTTAAGTATTTTTTTCCAAATTTAAGGTTCTTTCTTTTCTCCATCTTTCTGTGATCTGCAAGAGGCACAATAACAGATGTGAAATAATGAACACAAAAGTGTTAGCTCAAACAATTTTCAGAGGTGCTGTGGCAATCATCAAAGATAAAACCTTTGTTGCAGGTGAATTTGTAATGCTACATTTCGTTTTAATAATTTTTTGCCTACCAAACTAAAAAAAATCATTCTTTTTTTTTATTATTGAATCACTTTCTCTAACCAAACATTATCATTTAGCTTATATAAAGCACAAGATAATTTCAAACCATAACATCACTTAGAAATAAAATATTCTGACTTCCCAGAAGCTATAATCCACCACAGTAAAAAACACACTATTGCTTCTTTATTCTGAGTTTGTTATCATCACACCCAAATTTTGTATTGGTCTAGTCATATTTGGGAAAATAAACTTATTTTTCATTCTTAGAATCTATCTGATTTATCAGTATTATCTATCAGTAGATCATTTACACAAAATCTCTTATAATAACTTTTTTTAGTTGGATTACTGTCATATGTGCACACATAAAACAAAAAAAGTAACTGAGACAGAAACAATTTTTTCCTTCTGAGAGGCCTAGATTGAGAGCCTTTCAAACATTTTCTCAATTCAGGTTCTTTTTTTTTTCTTTCATTTGAAATATTAAATTAGTGTATTTTGCAGTAGCATTTAGGACCTTTTTTTTTAAATCATGGTCATATTTCAAATTCAGTAAAAAAGAATTACTTTTCTAGTCACTTTTCAATAAAAACTACAAAAGAAAAACAAAGCAATGTTGCTTGCATAGTAGCCTTAATAGCTCATATTAGGCTTGAAATCTTCATGAAACCTAATCAAAAATTTGTTAATTTTGAAATTCACTGAGATAATCACAGGTCACCACAGACTTTCATTGGACAGATACTGTTTGAAACATTGTCTCTTTCTGATTTATTTTTTTTAAGTTAATCATTTGAACTCATGTCAAGGTCTTTTTGTTACCTGCAATTACAAATCTTCAAGATGCTCTCATAACAAAAATTTGTCCTACCATCAGTAACACCTCACAGAGATGTGAAGAAATTTCAGAAATTATTCATAGTAACTCTTTTTTTCACCGATTTTGTTTGGTCCTGATGAGTTGCCTTAGATAATTACACATAGGCAGCTCAGTGATCTCAGGCTGCCATACAAAATAGACACAAAAATCCAGTAACAAACCTGTTATAAAAGCAGCATAGCTAATGGATTTCTAATGTAGGTGGAAGGTTTTAGTCAAATTGAGACAAAGGTGTGATTGACAAGAAAAATTGTACCTTTTAGTGATATTCTCGGAGCCCAAGGGATATAATGGAAACAGTTATTTCACTAGTCCTGCCCCTCATTGTCTGCCTCTTTTCACCACTCTGCAGCAAAGGCTATATTTATCTGCTTGGATAATTTATATTTACTACAATTTCAGTATTTTGCACATGTTTTG
The DNA here is from genome assembly GCA_013399895.1 of Serilophus lunatus. NCBI lineage: Eukaryota > Metazoa > Chordata > Aves > Passeriformes > Eurylaimidae > Serilophus > Serilophus lunatus. Next base: position 150,766 of record VXBA01003227.1, on the reverse strand, counting down.
ACAACTTTGGAATGTTCCAGAAACACATTCTGCTGCAAGAATGCTGGAGCTGAAGGATGAGGCATAAAAGTAGCCACTCATTTTTTCTACTGCCATTTAAGTTCAGCAAGGGCAAAAATGGGAAATATTAGTTATGGTGACTTATCTTAGTTCTCAGATAACATGTACATGTCACATGTCTGTGGGGTTACACATATAGTTGCTCTCGTGAAGAAATAACTCCAGTGGGGTTGCACAGTGTTACATAGAAATGGTCTCCCTCCTACAGCATAAATGCTGGATCAGACCAAGAAATTTAAGGAAGGAAAGCAAGGCTATTATTTACCAAGTGGGTGACAAATATCTCTGCTGACAACGGAAGATAGAAAATTATTTATCGTAATTAAATATGGCATTAAATAAGAGCAAAGACTACCACAGTGAATGACCCACAAAGACTCAACTTCCACTGTGTATAGATGCAGGTGCTAAAAAAAATTCCTCAGAAAGAGGTATTTCTAGCTGCTTTAAAGAAATGACCATGATATTCAGAATACAAAACAGAAGCCTTTCTTCTTCAAATCAGAAGCCTCTCTTATTTTTAATGCTCTGCTCTTCCTGACTATTTGACAAGGCAGGTGAATCCGAGAAAATATTTATGTTTCTTCCCAACTTAGACTAGGAGTCTTGGTGAGGAGGCCATGGACAGCACACCCAGATAGCTGCCTGGCAGAATTTTATGCCCAGAAGTTTTGTGGGCCAGGCTTCCTGCCTTCTCATTGGATTTTCATCATCCTACTGAATGCAAATACAGTCTCCAGAGATTTGGAAAGCAGTGGTCCCAAGCCTGTTTTCTTTGGATGCACCATGCAGAAATAGGGTATGTTTGGGATGTTCTGAAGTACTGAAGCAATAAATATTATAAGTGAGTTACTTTACTGATTAGAATTTAGATCCTTAGTTCATTGAGTCTAGTACAGTCTGTGGAATACTTGAGGTCTCCTATCCTAACTGGAGATGATTCATATAAAATACATCCAGAAAAGCTGCTTAGCTAAATCATTATATGATTGTTCATAAAACTTCAGCTGATTTTTAAAGTGTACTGCTTCAATATTTCTGAATAAACCAGAGCTTCAAGGAGACTTTTGAAAAATATTTCTATTAAAAGCTCAAGTTTTTTCAACCTTCCAAAGAAAATGAATATCACATAGCTTAACAACGATCAAATAAACTTTATACTTCTCAGCACATACTCACTGTTAAATTCTGTTTATAGGGAGGAAGCTGAATTAAATTTAGTGATTTTAAATTAAACTTAACCAAGTGCTGTGATAACATTCATGTTTATTTCAAAATAGTTGAAAGCCCATTAAAAGCAATGATAAAACTAAGATGCCTGAAGTTCAAGTGGTTAAATGTTTTCCTGAACAATGGCAAGACTCAGCTTTAGATTTAGTAGGATCTAAAAATATGTAAGCATTTCATCAGCCTGAGATTGCTAAAGGTCTCTGTTGAAAAGACACTTATTCCTGACTGTGAAGACTCAACACTTTAACCAAGTTCATGTCACCATAGAATATACTCTTCTAAAATTAAGATCATACTTGTTCTTTGTATCTCATTTGGAAAAGAAAGTTGATTTTACCTAGGATTTTGCTATGAAATCCAACTTAGTCTGTTTGACCCCTACACTTCAAGCTTTTCCCAATACTGTGTACATGTTCAAAAGACATAAGTGAATCCCTGATTACAAGCAGCCTATGTAATATTAATTTCACATTGGAAGAAGATGAGATCTCAGTCATGAGACGAAATTTCCTAAAAGAAGTTTCATCAGACAGGTTCCGTTCTCATAGGCTGGTCAACATTTGCAATTAAGCAGTGGTGGTCTTTTATGAATTGGAGTACAAGACAACATCAAATATAACTCCATTGTCATTATGGGAAGGAAAAGGACTGTCTGCCTTAACCATGTCCCCACAATTCGAGTTGGTCGATCTTTTAAAGTTTCCAGATTACAAGGATTCTATCTCTATTTATTTTTATGTGTAGAACTTACATGAAAGAAAGATAAACAAGTACAACCCTTCTTATGTTTGATGTTTTTCCCAAGGCAGACACTTGGAAACATCATTCCATGTCCTTCCTTTCCTCACTGCTGCCAAGCCCAGCTCTTGCTGCTATGAGTGGTTTGTGCAATAGAATTCTGATCATTGTGGATTGTAATGGGTAGGAACAGAATTCCAGCATCAGTACCCTAGAGACATTTCATCAAGCTAACAATGCACTAAGTGTGGGTTATCAACAAAATAATAAAAACCATTCATATGTTTATTCATCAGTAATAAAATGCATTGAAACCTGCTAATTAAATAGCAAGCTGTTAATTATGAAGTGACAGCAGTTGAGCTATTGCAAATGTAATGATAAGATGGTTTCCTGCATTAGAAATTATTCACTCCATGTAGAAAGAACAATCTCATTCTATAAAACACATTTTTTTTGAAGAGTGAGGAATTTTAAAATATTAAAGTCCTATATCAATCTCTGTTGATGCCACAGGTGACAGTTCAGAAAGAGTATTATCACTCTGAGTAAAGGAAGCATCTAAACCTTATCAGAAATATAAAATAAAACCCAATTTACTTCTCTATCTTGGAATTAACTATATGGTTTGTGATTTAAAGGTATTTCAAGTGCAACATGCTTGTGAGCCTTATTGGTGTTCCCCACCTAGGGCTTCTTTATGTTCTCAGTTTAAATACAATATAAATAAAGAAAAATTAGAAGTATAACTTGCCTCTATTTTCAATGAAGAGAGAAATGGGTGGGTAAACACAGAAGTTAATTGTGGATATCTGGTATAGAGATGTAAAATATACAGTATGGATACCTTCCTCCCTATATACTACCCCATAAAAGAGAGTATCCACAATTCTTCTTTTTGAAAAGAATTCTATGAGTATAAAAAAGAAAGATTAAAACATAAATAATGTATTTTTTAAAAAAAATCTTATTAATGTCAAAATACCATGTTAAATGCTTAAATGCCATTTTAAGTTTTCTGTCCAATTTAAATCTGTGATCTTCTGCATTGTGTGCCACATATTTCTTGACTGTATAAAGATATTTGTTTTATATCCCTTAACATCACGTGGGGACATCCAATTTGCTTGAGAGGTTGAGAAGATCCCATTTGAAATCAAAAAGTTCTCAGGAGATTTGAAAATATTCAAAAACCGATATAGCTAAAGGTGTCTTCCCTCTCTCTCTTTGACCTCTATCTATCTTGTTCCAGCTGAAGAACTGAATGATGGTTGTGGAGTTTTATTCTACAAGGTCTGTGCAGTCATTTGCCACAGCTATCAAACACCTCTGACTAGTGATAGAAAGCCATAGTGTCCATGAAGTGAGACTGGACAGTCTAATTTACATGTGTAAGTTAATGAGCTGAGAATTAGTCCTTCGTTCTTAAAGCACAGAAGCCCCGTTTCACTTTAGCAGCAGCAATTCAAATCCTGAATGCTGAAGGTCTGCCAAGGTAAGTCCAGCCAGGCCCAGGGAGAGGTCAAACATCCCTGGATTTCACATGTTGGGGACGACCCAGCTGTGCACAGGTGTGACACAGCATTCGTGGCCATTTAACAAAGTCTGGGCTCTCCAGCTGAGGCTGCTGCCTGTTACTTTTACCAATGGCAATTAGAGCCATGACATGTTAATAATTCTTTTTCTGCTGTTTGCAGTGCAACAAATCACTTTGTGTGTCACATCTGTATTCAAATGTATTCATCACATTTGAATACAGATATAACACAAATGTGGCCTTCCAGTATACGAAGGATAGAAGTATAGAAAGCTGGAGAGGGACATTTATCAAGAGCATTTAGTGACAGGACAAGAGGGAGTATCTTTAAAGTGGAAGAGATTGGTTTATATTAGATATCAGGAGGAAATTCTTTACTTTGCGGGTGGTGAGGCCCTGGCACAGGTTGCCCAGAGAAGCTGTGGAGGCCTCACCCCTGGAAGTGTCCAAGGCCAGGTTGAATGGAGCTTTGAGAAACATGATCTAGTGGAAGGTGTCACTGTCCATGACAGGGAGGATGGAATAGGATGATCTTTAAGGCCCCTTCCATCCCAAACCAACCATTCTGTGATTCTGAATAAATGACTGTAGAGGGCCACAGAACATAGTTGCATGGTCACAAAAAAACCCCAAATAAAATCTCTTAGGGCAATTTGCTGATCCAATGTGTTTTTCTGAGCAACTAGGGGAAAAAACAAACAAACAAACAAAATAACCCTAAAAACCAACCAATTTAAATGAACATTTTGAAATACAGTGAGTTAAATATTTAATGAAAAAGGCAACTCTGGCATGTAGTGACTACCGAAATTAAAAAAATCAACACAGTCTTGAAGGGTCACACATCTCCCATTTGATGCAAAATGATTAGCATTTGGTTGTCCGTGATTCCCTCCCACCTGATGATATGTTCTAATAGTCTGTCGTTGCTATGGAATGTTGCTAAGCAAGGCAAGGCATGGAAGAGGTCAGACATTTCTTAACTGACAACTTCTAGCATCAATTCTTTTTGTGAACTACAGTTTCTTTTTCTGAGTGTTCTGCATATTTGTTTGAGATAAAAGATTTATCACTATAGTACAATCTCAACATGTAAAGATTGAAATGTTCTGCTGGAATTATCTCTTTTTCATTAAAATCTAATTTGTTTTTCTGAGCATTGCTGTGCAGTCATGAGAAGGTAAAAACCATAGCCTGATCTAGGGTTTTTTCCAAATTCTGAACAAATTACATGAGAAATTTAGGTATTCTTACTGAAGAAACATTTTTATATTGATTTTTTTATTAGCCACTGTTGTTTTTTATTTAAAGAATGATAGTTAATTTCAAATCAAAATGTAACAGAAAAAAGTATTGCTTTTTAACAAAGCACAATATCAAGAGCAATTAAAAAGTCGTAATAGAAAAATATATGCAAAATAGCACTATATTAAAAGACTAAATAGTTTCTTAAATTACACCTATTCTAAAACTATTGTTGGATTCCAAGTTCAAAATGGAAGTATTTATGTACAGATTATTTCAAATTAGTATCTCAGATAAAAGAATATATCATTGTGCAACAGAAATGAGGTAATACTGTTACTAAACTTATTAATATAGACATTTGTTTTTGTGGAAGTTTTTTAATGGTGACTGAAATGCCTTTTGCTGTCAATTCCTATTTCATAAGTAGAAGTCAAAAGGATGGAGGCTCCAAAATAATTTAAAAGGGGGGGGGAAATCCACATTCTAAAATTATTTTGTTTGGTTGGTTTTGATTTCTATGAGCCACTTAAGGCCTGATATGAACAGGGTAGTGTCACTGCATTATCATTAAAGTGGTTTTGAGCTGTCCCCTCAACAACCACTTCCTTACTCCATTATAGGTCTGTGAAGGGTAGGTGAGTTTAATGCACACTGATCACCATAAGTACTACAATTTGGGTTTTCTCTCTTTGTAGTTTTTAGCTGAACTATGGGAATAACAGGCTCCCAAGCTCGCTTCCTCCAAATCACAATCTAACTTCAAACTCTCCTTGGTAATTGTGTTCTAAAGCAGAAATGTTGAGTCAGTTTTCATTGAAGACACTTTCAAAGAGACCAGGGAGAGTTTTGCCTGGTAGAATAAAGGGAAATATTAAAAAGAGAATAACACATTTTTTATTTGCAGTGGTTTAGCAGAATATATCCAGAACAATCTTTATTTCTATAAGCTGCAATAAGGAAAAAAAAAATAAGATGGACCATTAGTGAACAGTTTTCTGTTTACAGTTTGAAAGGCTCAATACACTTAATCCTTGAGGGGAACAAGTTACAAAAGTACTCATAAGAGAATGAGTGTCACTCATATTCCTGTGATAGGATTTTTTAGCTGAATTTTCTGTACTACTGTAAATAACATTTCATTTTTATCACCTTTTTAACTCTCCTTTCTTCATACATGGACACAGGCATTCTGCTGATATTTCTGTTAGCACTACAGCAGTTACATTCATATTCCTTTCCTACTTCTGAATAACAACACTAATTGATTTTGAACAGGTAGAACATGACATAGGAATTCTAATGGTACTGCGTTAGTATCAACAAATGGAACTGCAGCATAACTGGCCCCAGAGATCATTTGTTATTCATTTTATCCAAAGGAGAAATTCTAATGATGGCTGCATATAAAGGTGATGATCTACAAGTCTGTAAAGGGTTTCTTGGTTTTAAAGAGCTTTGTATATCTTACAGAATCACAGAACATACCAAGTTTTAACTTTCACATAGAATGAATTTCATGTCTCCAGGGAGAATTGGATCAACACATATGTAGCATTTATGATTTACCCTGTTCTAGAGGATTAAATAGGACTTTCTGGCTTGGTTTTACTCTGTGAACCTTTCTGTTTCTGACAGCTAATTATATTTTTAAATGACTGTAGTAGGGTGCATGTTGATAGCCTGCAGGGCCATGGGAAGAAAATCATTGAGTCATAATCTGTATGCAGTGAAGTTATAGATCCAATCAAAATTACAACAGGTTTCCATCTCTTCCTAAAAATTATCTTAATATATGAATTGCAAGAGATATACTGGAGAAAGAGATGGCTGTGTAAAATGTATTTTTCCCACGGGAAAATAAATATATTTTCTTTAACCTTGCACCTACTATTGAAGTTCCAGAAATATTTATACTATATTGTTGTTTCCTTTGCATTTAAAAGTATGGACATCTCAGAAAAAAATCAAGACACCAGGAAATAGTGGCAAGAAACTAAAACAGCAGATACATGCACTTAGCAAAGAATTTTCCCTTATGCTGTCAAGACAAAACAAGATAAAACAAGATTTTAGCCTTTGGGACAGACTGCTCAGGAAGAGAACCCTCTGTCAGCTGAGGAAAGGAATGAAGTCCTATGTTTTTAAACTATATTTCACAGGAAAAATATTTTTTATGCTTTACATTCTCAAATGAAAAAAATCAGTTAAATAAATGTGCTAATTTTCCCTTATGACTAGTCCAGATTTTCTTCTGGTTTAGAGCCTTCCTCCAAATCTCACTTAGTGCACTACTGACCAAAAAAAAAAAAAAAAACAAAACAAAAAAAAAAACCCCACACACCACAACATACTGTCTTTCTGAAAGGTGTGAGAAATGTATTCTAACCAACATTCTTGTTTACAAGAAAAATAAAATTAGAAGAACCTATTTTTAAATCTCTAAATACAGTTTCAGCACTGAAATATTCACATATTTTGTGTGTTGTCCATTTAATACAATCTTCTGGAGAGGTTTTATTTTTGCAAAAAAAAAAAAAAAAGTATCCCCTTTCAGTAGCCAGACTCTTCTCTACTCTTATTTTTCTCATGACTCTCACATTCTATTTTTTTCATGGAAATAGTAGGAGTTTTACCTTTCAGTTCCTGAAGTAGGAGATGGTGTTTTTCTGTTACATTTGAGACTGTGCGTTATGATGAAGTGCTAATAAAGATATATGTCTAAATATTTCCTCATTATATAATAATAATAATAATAATAATGTTATTAATTAAGAAGAGAAGATTGCAATTGTCAAATTATACTACTGCTTGTAGGGCTCACTCCTCTGTGAAGAGCAGAGCACTGCAGCTTCTTGCTGAAGCTGAAACACTGGGGGAAAATTGCAAATGCAGTAGTCACACCTCTGACATTTCTGTGAAGAAAGGGAACTGACTGTGCTTAATGTAGACCAAAACCAAAATAGTGGTGTAAGAGGCAGTAGGAAGAAAAAGAGAAAATTCTACGCAAGCATAGACACACATATGCAAACCCACCTCTCAAAAAACCCCCAAAAATCCAACAACAAACAAAAGAAGTGAAGTATAGAAAAGGGAAAATCTGTCTTTTGCTTTTTCCAAAGAGAAAATTAAAATACAAAACACTTGAAGCATTTAGTAGTCTGTCTTCTTTCTGGTTTGTTTTTAAAAGTTTTCTCTTTTGATAAAAAACATACCTTAGAACAGGCTTCCAGACAAGCAGCCCACATAAACAACTCCCTTAGAACAATTGACTCAGTAGTTCCTAGCCACACATATATGCTCTGAAATGATTACACATAGGAGATGTGACTGTCCAAAATTTCACTTTAGAGGTTTAGCTGCTAGTCTACCTTTAAAAAGAAAGAATGGTGACCCTGTCTTCTGAAGAGGTTTTCTCATATAAGCTCTTCACATCTCTAATGAAATCGTTTGGACAAAATAAATGTAAGAAAGTTGTGCCCATGGGTAGATTTTGTTAACTTTGCTGAGGTATCATCAGCCTATTCTCCTGATATTTTAGAAATGCCTGTTTGACAAAATGCTTTCTAATTATATTTATACATATTTATAATAATTTCTTCCCTGAAAATTTGACCAGAAATCTGAAAATAGAATGTATTCGAAGGACAATCTCTGCCTTGACATCGTAGTTCCAGAACAAGTCGGTTTGCTGTATGGCAAATCTCTGTGGCCTTCTGGGCCTGGTGCAGGTATTTCCACCTGCACTGTTGTATTGGGATTATGACAGAAGGTTTTGGTAGCAGGGGAAGGGCTTCAGGGGTGCCTTCTGTGAGGACACATCAGGAACTCCCACTGTGTTGGGCAAAGCCAGTTCCAGACCGAGTTATTGCAGCAATACCCACTTTAAATGTGTGGATAATATATTTTATAAAGGGAGAAAACACTGTACAACACAGCTGGAGAGAGGTTTAAGAATATGTAAGAGAGACAGCTCTTCAGACACCAAGGACAGTGGAGGAGGAAAGGAAGGAGGTGTTCTTGGCACAGGAGCAGAGATTCCCTGCAGCCCATGGAGGTCCATGGGGCAGCAGACACCCACTTGCAGCCAGTGAAGCAGGGAGATGCCTAAAGGAGGCTGTGACCCCATGAGAAGCTCACGCTGGAGCAGGCTCCTTGTAGGACCTGTTGTCTCGTGGAGAAAGGAGCTCATGCTGGAGCAGTTTTTCTGGCAGGACTTTATGGACACTATGGGGGACCCACACTGGGGCAGCTTGATCCTGAAGGACTGCAACTCATGGAAGGGACCTCAGTTTGGAGCACGACAAGAGAGTGAGAAGAAAGTGAGTGGGAGAAAGGAAGTATTATATGCTGATTACAACTCCCATTCCCAGCGCCACTGAAGGCAGGGATTGTGAGGAAGTAGATGAGGTGAGTGCAGTTAAGCCTGGGAAGAGGGGAGGAGGGGTGGGAGGAAAGTGTTTTTAGATCTGTTTTTGTTTCTCACTATCCTACTCTGTTATTAGTTGAAAATAATTTAAAATAACTTCCCCAGTTGAATCTGCTTGGCCCATGATGATAACTGCTGAGTGATCTGTCCCTGTCCTTATCTCGGCATATGAGTTTTTTGTTGTATTTTGTCTCCCTGTCCTGCTGAAGAGGAAAAGTTAGATAGCAGCTTGGTGGGCACCTGATGATGGCCAGCTAAAGTCAGCCCACCAAAACTGTTTTTATATTTAGTTGAATAATAAAAATACAGTTTCTAAAGCACTAGCACTAGAATGTGATTCATGTCCCAAAGAAAACTCAAAGCACAAAACAATCACATAGAAGACATCAGAAAACAATGCAAAGAAGACAACTAAAGAGGTGGTATTTTTGTTTTGTTCTAATTTTTTGTTTCACACTGGAAGAGACAAAGCTAGCCACAATACAGCCCAAATGTGTTGCTAATGACAGTGTTTGAGGCAGTGAACCAAAGTCTGGAGATAAAAATTTATAGTGCAGTCATTTGAAACAGTGAATTAATGTGCCTCCTACACAGAAAGGAGCAAAGTATCTGCCCAGACATTCCAGAATTGGAAATCTTCCAGGGCCATGAGAAGCTTCACAACCCAGCAGAGGCCACTGCCCAAATTCCATCCAGCTTTGGGAGCTGCAGCAGAAGCTCTGCCAGGGGTGAGGAGATGTAACCCCCACCTCTGCTGAGGCATCAAGTGGTGCAGCAAAGGCCTCATCTGGGGCATCATGGTAACGAAACCCAATGATGTGACCTCTATGACTCAGTGACCATCTGGAACAGGCTCTCCTGGTGCAGTGTCTCCAAATATCCCAAAATGTTGCTGGTCCATATGGCCAGAGCACACTCCCCCTGTGAAACCTATTTAAGCCAATTGTTTAGGGTTCTGTGAATTACTAATTGAAGTTGAGTTGGAGTTACTAGTTGTATTTCTTCTATGGAATACATCCAATACATCCAAATCTTTTTAATGCAAGAGTACTGTTCACATATTTCGTGAGGAAATATAAAGAAATTCCTTCATATTTCCAACTGGGATTAAAAATCTCTATAAACCTGATCATGTCATAATATAATGATACCTGTTTCTAGTACCAACACTATCTTGGCATAAACATTAACCAAACCACTACAAGGTAGATTTAGCTCCCAAAAGACAAGTGAAATTATTTCAATAGATAGAACTCATATACTTTATAAATTAAGAACACATAATTTAAATCACTTTCTTGTTCAGTTCTTTTCACAGAGAAAAAGTAGAAGCAAATTCCTGCCAGGGTAACCAGAACTAGTTTTAAAGAATCACTCACTTTCTCCTCCTTAAAATGATTAATTTTTAGAATCCTTTTCTTTTTATCACTGCACCATAAAGAATTAATATGCAGCATATGAGAGAAAATTCCCTTATAATTCAATGTCTGTTGCAAAAATTGTAGTGCAACATCATATTTGTCCTATTTTCAACCACATGAACAGTTACTCTGTTATGTGCTTAATGTTTTCCAGCATTTTTACTCATGTTATATGGTACTTACAAAGTACACAAAAGGTTGATACTGTAATATATGGGTGGAATCAACTTTATATATATCTGTATATCTATAGCAGTTGGTCCATGATATGACTGTCATAAATGTAATGCTTGTACAGTTATATTTTGTTAATTAAAATGTCTGTTTATCTCAGGCTTTTATTTTGAAATATTCAATATGCATTAGAATGAGACAACAATTTATTCCTATGCTAAGGCAAAGATTGCACAGTCTAGTTTTCTTTGTTCTCACACAGCAATTAACAGAGTGAGTTGATTAAAAAAATGAAGAGGAAAAAAAAATAAATATTTTTCTGAGTTTGTCTGGGTATATTTTCCCTGATAAATGAAAATGTCTAAAGCAGATGATTAAAATTACTCTATTGGTATGAACCATGACATAAACACTGAGAGAAATCTGAGAATATATTCTTTGACTAAAACTTTAATATTATGTTAAATTACTATAATGCAAATTATAATCAGACTTTGAAGAAACACTTAAAATTTACTTAAGATACAGGTGAGCCCTCATCAGAAGTTCTTTTTACAAAATCAGGTAACAAAGCAAAAATATAGAAATCAAACCTGGTTACAGAGAAAATAATATATAAAACAGCACTGACATGTAGATGGTATAGATGTTAGGCTGATGTTGCATTGGTTGTTAGCCTAGGTAAAGGTTGGACTTGATGATCTCTACGGTCCTTTACAACCTTATTAATTAATTCTGTGTGTATATTAATATTTTGTATTATATATCACACTCTAAGTCCTGTTACCAGTTTCATGTAGGCAGATATTCTGTATGCATGTTGCTCAATCTTAAGATCCACAGACAACATAATTAGGCCACTTGTCCTGTAAAATAGGCAAACTGGCCTGAGAGTATTTAATGATATGGATAAAAACACTGGTCTGCTCAATGAAAACAATTTCTGCTAAAATATAGTCATGCTAACTCATTACTGCAGGTTATGTTGTGCAGGATTGTCTGAACCAAAACCCACAACAGGCACGAGAGATGTTTCTTTATTCAAAGTTAAAGACATTCTGAAGTACTTAGTATAAATTACAAGATGAAGGAATAGACACCTTTCCAGGTAATAATAGAAAATTCCCCAGGTTCAGATTGTAAGAATCCTGTGTTTTCAACAGGACAGAAGGGTCAGTATTTTCAGAAATTACCATTTTCATTGACAATGTGATTACACTCAATTTTTGAGAAAATATCCTGGAACAGTAAAAATCGGTGTGTTTATTTGTACATGTGAATACACAGATGTAGCCATGAATAAAGAGCAAATTGGGGCATCTTCTCCTCCTTCTTCTGACCTTGGTATTCCCTGTGTTATTCCATTTTGCAATTCCTTACCCAGGATTTCTCCACTGTAGCTGCAAAGCTGAGACACTGCCCAGACGCCTCTGTCTGTCCATGGGCACCTTCACCCTGTACATAAGTGGGGAAATTATATATATATATATATATGTGTGTGTGTGTGTGTATCTGTCTTTTTACTCTCCTTTGACATATATAGATACAGAAAGACTGTTCTTCACATAAATTTATACAATTAAAAAAAAAAAAAAAAAGGCAAAGAAATGATCCTAAAATGTACACACCAAGAGATTTATCCTACAGAAATACAAAAAAAAATTACAGCTTGGAAATAAAATTGTGATAAAGACAGATGCATAGTCATTGAACCTGTTTCATGTTATAGCCCAGTCAGTGACACCTGTGAGCCAAACTGACATGATTTTAGGGTTTTATAGTCTGATTTTGCATCCTACATATTTGTACATGGCAATAGCTCAGGTGCCTTGGCAGAAAAAGTTCCAGTTCACTGTCAAACACATGCCTTTAGTAAAGGTTTATTTCAAAATGAACAAGGTGTGAAATTAAGAGTTCTGTTGAAAGAGATCACTCCAGGTGATTACCTTCATAAATTCCCCTTCTAACAGAACATATTTCATTCCATCCAAAGTCAGAACTAAGCTAAAATGTCCTACCAAAATTCCTCACTGGTATTTTGCACTTCATGAACTGTCAGTGTGATATAATGTAAAGTCAGAAACACATATATAACAATATATGTATCCAGGGGGATGGAAAATCTGCAGAGAAAGCACTGAGAAAAAAAATGGAAGAGAGAATGACAGGAAATATAAAATTGAATGAAGTATGTTACCAATAATTTTTGATGTAGACACAAACCTATTTCTACTCCAAGTGGCTTCCTCTCTTTTCCTCTAAAATTAAGAGTCTATTATTAATAATATTTTCCCATCCCACACAGCTCATTGCTGGATGCTGCAAACTAGCAAGAGGAGGTCTGAGGTTTCCTGGAGTCAGAGACTTTGCCTTGTGCTGACAGCACAGACAGACAGAGATTTGCCCCTCTCTTCATGTGGTGACTCCTCATGGCCCAAGAGCTTTATCACCCAGTAAAACCAGATACAAAAGGCAGCTGCTGTTGTGTGAGGGCTCCCTGGGCACTTTCACAGAGGGCAGCTCAGGGTGTTGGCAAAGCATCATCAACATTTTCTAGCAAAGGGCTGCACCTCATAGAGTTCATAGACTGCTTTAAACTCTGCCAAACCCAAGGTCACCAGAACACCAGCCCTGTAATCTGTGAGCTGTAACTAACTCCTCCACAGTCCTGCTCTGCTGCACCCAGCAGATATCAGATGAAATAAAAAAATCTGTCCCACAGTAAGGCAGCATAATCTTCATGCCAGTAAGTAGGATTTCCTGAAATACGACAATGTTTTCATTCTCATGGCAGAGTTAAACATACTTCCTTAAAAGACCCTGAAATAAAAGATCATGTTAGCTTCNAAAAAAAAAAAGATATATTTTTAACTCTCTTCCAACTGCACAGTCCTGTATATCCTTTTGCAACTTGACAGACAGACAGAAATAACATTAACTCTTTCTGATAGTTGACTATACTATTCTAGACTATGGCAAAAATATCTTCCCTCACCAACCATTTTCTCCTTACCATACTTTTCCTTAACAGAAAGAAATACAAAGCCAAATTGAATGAATTTACAAGATAAGCAAATGTGGATGATATCTTGCTGTGTCATGGTTATTTATACTGATCTAAACTCAGATTAATTCCACAATCATGTTCTGTGGTGAGGTGACATCATTCTTGGGAATTCCAGATGAACTGTCAAAGGAGAGCACTGGGGAGATAGTGGGGCAAGACATAGCTAGAGACTTTAAGAGCAAAGAACTAGGGGGAGAAAACCCACAGCAGCTGAGGTTTAAGCAAATTGCTTATTTAAAGGATTCATTGTATCTTTGGAAAAATATCAATCTGCTATAACAACAAAAAAACCCCTTTCTCTAGGACTTTCAACATGATTCACAAAACTATTAACAGAACTAAAATAGACATTTTAATATAGGAAGATTCTTATCTAAATTTGCCAATTAAAAATGCATAGAGATTTCCAGATAAGCTTAACAAAAAAGTCTTCAAACTTAAACTTTAAACAAGCTTTGTTTGAACTGAAGCTGTGAAAAATGAATCCTCTCTCTCTAGCTTATTTGCAAATGTAGAAAACAGCTTTTATAGCTGTACAAGCTATGAAAGCCATTTTCAAAGTCTTATTTGTATTTTGGAAAAGTCAAGTGAAAGCCAAATCTCAAATTTGTTTTATAATGTAATTGTAGCTCTATAGATGTCAAACTGAATTATATCATGAAGTAAACACATCTTATTTCTCACATTGGAACCTGATCCAACCTGGCACCAGTTTAAACATGTTTATCTGTTTAGATATAATTTTTAAAAGCAACATTTTTTTTCCCATGTACACCTACTTTCAATGCAAAAATATTTTTATTGAGAACTTTAATAAACGTTGAAACACATTTTTTCCCTGCCATATGACTCAAAATCAAGCCAAAGTATTTTTTAAATTTTTGTGACCTACAGCAAACAAATATTTGTCATATGTCCAGATGTCAAATAAAAAAATTAATTATAACTTTCTAGAAGTTACCTGCAGTGCATGGCTTTAATCCACTAGCTCATCTAAGTATAACTTTCCCTGAAATGAAATGTGTCTAGATCAAAAAAGATAAATTCCAAAGTCTTCAACTGAACTCTAAGTCACAGCCGTTTTTTTAGTCTTTGTGTTTTCCTCCTGAGTGGGGGAAAACAGCAATGGCCCTCAGAGTTCTTAAGGTTCTCTCACTAATGTTTGACTTTAAAGCCTGGATATGAGCAAAACTTCCTGATTCTATTTAAAAAACGGTATGGAAATAGGAAAACATCACTAAATGTTATCTGAAAACCTGAATTTTGCCAGCAAATGGACATTTTATAATTTATTTTCTTTTAGTTTCCTTTCTTTTACTTTTAACATGTAGAGAGCTGGATTTATACCACAGTATATTGTAACAGCAAAGAAGTAATTGTGGAATAATGTGGAAGATGAACAGCATACCTGGATACCAGCACTAAAAATTGGCATGAATCACACAGAAAATTCTACTGAAATGGTCTGTATACATGAAGTGACATTTTTCAAAGCCCTGCTCTACTTCCAATAGTCCCATCTCTCTTTTCCAGAGTCAGCTGTCATGAGTTGTGGATCTTTTAGCTCAGCACATCTCCTTAATTCCTTTTTATCCGCATCTGTTCCCTTTCTTGTCAATACCTGGCATTTTTATAACATTTAGTTATTTCATAATAAAGATGTAGGATTTTGAGTTTCCAGCATTCCTCTCACTTTTATAGAGCAGTTTTAACTCCATCTTCAAATAAATATTGAGGGAATCCAACTCAGTGAATTGCTTACCTTTTGGCTAAATAAGAAACTCAGGCCCTTAACTTTCCTGATCCAGCTTTGAGGATTTCAGGTGGTCAAATAAGCTAAAATTGAGATAATTAGAACTTGCTCTTCCTCAACAGCATCAGCATTCAAATGCTGTTAAATGCATACATGACATTCAATTAGGATCTTCAAGTCAACACAGGAATTCAACTACTAATAAGCATAAATGAAAAGTAAGTTAAAAAGAGTGTCTTTTATCCTCAAACATAAAAAGCATTTTTTTACTATTACTAATTATGAAAGAAATACATAGGGCTGAAGAAATGACACTGTTCCTCAGGAGCTAAACCCAGTAATGCCTGAAAGTATTATAGCACAATTTTCAGTCCTTATTATGGTCAAATTAAGAACTTTTGGTGTAATTCTTAAAAATAATAAGTATCTATCCTTCTTATTCTTTTCTAAGACAGTAAGTTGTTATCTTTTTCTCAATTCAGCTACCCCTATTCTGGATTTCATTCCCTTCCTTTATGCTGTAGAGCTTCAAGTGCCAATTATTTTGAAAAGACTTTTCTAAAGCTCTCAGACATATTCACTTCCTCTTGTAATTTAAATATCAAAGTCAGATTGTATTTCCAAGTTTCTATGTGGACTTCTGGTGAAAAATTATGGATAGAATATGAAGCATAAGTGAACGGTGATCTTGTTAAAAATTTCCATATAGCATGTTTTGCTGGCCTATTGTGCTTCAAATGTCTTCATATCTTGTAATTTATTTTGTACATGACAGAACAACTATAGAATAAGAGAAGTGGTCTTACTGTTTGTGATACCAAGGGAATTTGTCTGTATGATATTCTCATAAATATGAGATGCTAGTCATTCTATTTGTTACAGTGGATGTAAGATGGTGGAGATTACCATGAATGACATTGTCATTTCTCTATGCTATTGTGATACCTAACAATCCAAATATGAAGGCAGAAAAAAATACTGATTTGTGAACTTGACATTTTGACTTGTGACTCTCAAAGCAAAAAGTAGAATATTTCTGAAACTCGTGGCATTTTACTTCATCTTAAATAGTCAGGTCGTTCCATTTTCTGAAGACTTTTGCAATCCCAGCACGGGCTGAGTGAAGAATGGATTGAGAGCAGCCTTGAGGAGGAAAACCTGGGGCTGTTGGTAGATGAAAAGCTCAAAACCCTGCAGTGAGCTCTTGCAGCCCAGAAAGCCAACCATGGTCTGGGCTGCCTGCAAAGCAGTGTGGTCAGCCAGGGAGCGGGGGATTCTGTTTCTCCGCCCTGGTGAGACTCCACTTGCAGAGCTGCCTCCAGCTCTGGGGTCCCAACACAGGAAGGACACGGACCTGTTGGAGCAAGTCCAGATCAGGCCATGGAGATGATCAGAGGTCTCTCTCTTATGAAAATACAGTGGGAGAGTTGGGATTGTTCAGCCTGGAGAAGGTTCTGAGGAGACATTCAAACAGCCTACAACAAGAGGGACTTTTTTGCAAGTGTACATAGTGACAGAACAAGGGAGTATCGTTCCAAACTGAAAGAGAGCAGGTTTAGTTTAGATATTAGGAAGGAATTCTTTACTGTGAAGGTGGGGAGGCCCTGGTGCAGGTTGCCCAGGGAAACTGTGGCTGCCTCATCCCTGGGAGTGTTCAAGACCAGATGAGATAAGGCCTTGAGCAACCCGGTCTAGTGGAAGGTGTCCCTGTCCAAGGCAGGGAGTTAGAACAAGATGGTTTTTAAGGTCCCTTTCAACTCAGGCCATTCTTCTATATTAATTATTATATTATATTTATTATATTATATTATTCTATAATAAATGTATTGGTAGTAAAATTGCTTGATTTTTTCCTAGCTGGAGGGCAGCTACATCACTGAGACAGGAAGGACAGAAAATGTGTTCCTGCTGAAAGTGGTTAAAATCCTACATTATCTATAAAGGAAACAAATTTGGGTTTTGAAGTGTAATAGATCTTGGTCCTATGTTGTTCAAGTAGAATGAAATTTTTTACAAAAAACCTCCATTTTTATGGTCTTTTTTCTTCTTCTCCACACTTTTGAACTAAGTACTGAACCGTCCTGAAGATGCGCTTCACACATAAAGCCTCAGGAGTAGTTGAAAGCCCCTCACTAAGCTTCATATCCAAGGATGCTCTTTTCACAGCTATAGAAATTTTCAAAATAATTGGGTGAGAATGTCTGTAATACATCTCACCTCCTTTCTGTGTTTTATGACATAGTTATGCAATGGCTTGATTTACTCAGGATTGTATTTTAAATATCCTGCCTGAGGAAGATTAAAGACTACCTCACTTTTTTTAAGGCTCTCTGACATTCTTGCAATACTAGTGTCCTAAATGAACTTCCACCACCTATTTAAGAATTTTCCATGCAGATATGGAAATGTCCAGATAATATCCAATCCATAACTTTAATGCCAGAACTCTGACTAGTTCTCAGTATTGTGCCAACCTTATTGAAAAAGTCCATGGCTTGACACGACTGATGAATATTTCTAGTGAATAGCTGGACATTTCTGCAAGATTTCTCCAGTGCCTTGTTTTAATGTTTCAGATGATGAACATTCTGATATTCCATCATTACATTCATGTAGGAAACCTTAAAAAAAACCAGCAACTCAACTTCAGCATTTTAATATGTGTACATATTGTGAGAGCCCTAACTTTGTGAAGTGATCAATGGCACTCAGTGTTCCATGAGCATACTTTGTCACATTTACAGGATTTTAGACCTTTGAAAAGCGCATTGTCTAAAGTGTAATTTTTTACAGACAGCTGAGGGGGAGGGAAAAATGAAAGAATAATATCTTTAATTTTCAGGCTCTGCGAAACTACCTTCTGTACACTTTTCCAAAATGTTCACCCCTCCAGTATTTACACTGTTGCTACAGCTAAACCACTCATTTGGAGGTGTTTTGGCAGCAACTGATTAACAGCTAGCAGAAACAGGCAGTATTTTACAAGGGTTTACCAAAAATTAATATGAAAGGTATTTTACTTTCTACTGCTGTTTTCCTGCGAGGCAGGTTAGCACAAAGCTTAGCCAAAGGTAATTTAATTTCAGGAATTCAGTCTAGAGAGGTTGAGAGGTGATCCCTGGGTGGATGCATGACCATATCCTAAGAAAGGGTAAACGGATTGTGAACATAAAACAGATTTCAATGACAAGCAGTCAAGCTGTCCTGGGAAAGAAAATTTTAAGGCCATGTTTTATCACCTCAGCTTACTTTGTTTTATCCTTGTCTGAAATCAACACAAAGTAAAGAAACATCAATAACTTTCTGCTAACACAGATTTTCTGTTAACATGGAATGTACTGTTCCTACATCTGGGCTCCCCAGTGCAGGAGAGACATGGACATACTGAGTAGAGCACAAAAACTGCCTACAGACATGATTGAGGGGCTGGACCACCTCTGTGAGGAAAGGCTGAGGCAACTGGGACTCTTTTGAATTCTGTAAAATGCTATGAAAATAAACTAGACTATACTAATTCAAGGTGATGCCTTTTTTCCTCTGTTTTAAAAATCTTAGAAGTCACCATTTGAGACTGCTCAAAATTTCCTTTTCACATTTCAAAGAGAACAATTATCAAAGAAGAAAAACTTGCATTTTGCCCTAATGACGTATAAGCTTGACATTACAAATATTTTACTCTCTGTAGTCCTACAAAGGCCTTTTTTGGTACAAATCTCACTGTGAGGGCACAATAAATTTATATTGGATAATAGTAAAACCATTGACTAGTGAAAATTTCTTATTTGCTAATTTAAGACACGAGTTTCTTGTAACAGAGCATGGCAGCACTCACACATACCAAAAAAAATGAAATTTTGTTTAAAAAATATTATGTTATCCATAGAACGTAAATGGAATCCATTCTTAGATGACAAACACTGGCACATGTTTTATGATGAGACTTCTCAAAGGCCATCTACCTGAAGCTCCAGGCTTGACAATCAAGCAGAAAACTAGTGAGAACAGAGCTTTTATACTGACCTGTTAAGTGGCTATAAGTTTAAACAATAACTTCTGTGCAAAGCAATTCCTTGTTCATTTTTGAGAAAAAAAAAAAAAAAAAAAAAAAAAAAAACACAAAAAAAAAAAAAAAAAGAAAACCCAACAGAACAAAACAACAACAGCAAAAAAGCCAACAAAATAAAATATTGGAACAACTTTGTTTCCCTCTGTATTTATTGTTTCCTACCTGGAAAATACAAAATGGTGAATGCTCCTCATTGAAGTAAAGTAATTCTCAGAAAAACATATGGCTTTGTAAATAAATGTCTTCAAGTATTTTAAGATATAGTCAGTAAAGAGTTGAAAAATCCACGTGCAGTCAATAGTTCATGCCTCCAGTTCCAGAGCAGAATTCATATAAAATCTGAGCTAGAATTTTACATGAGAATTTGTGTTAAAATGTAGAAATAACAGATTAGGTCCCATGTGCATTCAGTGTGTTTAAACAGTGAGAAACAAGAGCAGCACATTTCCAAAAGCATTGAGGAAGTAATATCTCACACTTATTTTCTTTGCATCATAATGATCTGAATATAAAATTTCAATGGCTTTAGCTTTTTGAAATGTAATGATTGAGATGCAACAACAAAAAAAATATGGAGGGCTTCATATAATAAAATCCTTCTCTAAATTCATAGTACTACCTTAAAATACATTATTTACACTTCATATGACTTTTTTCTTTTATAAAATTTTTAATTCTTTTCTATTGTTGGTCATTTTTGTTTGTAATTTTTTTTCAGATATTATTAATTTGTGTTAAAATGAAAGATCTATAAATCACTGAAATGAGCTAAACTGACATGTTCTTGATCTCGCATTCAAAAATTTCTTCTCTGTTATTCTGCTGATGCCTTTCTCTTCAGAGTGATCATTCACTTCTTTCTTTTACAAATAAACACAGAAAAATTCAGTATTCCAAGAAATTAAATATCTATGCTTATGATTTGTGAAGAACTATTGGGTGATGATTTGTAGGATTTTTTGGTGATATACTTACCTTGTATATGGGAAAAATACAGAAGCTGCTGTTGATTCTCCATGTTCATATAATTTAGGTTACGTTGATGTGCATACATACTCCCTCAGCTGATGCCCAAAAGCCTTTGGAGAAATTCCACTAAAGCTATCAAATTGAAGCCATTCTGTTCCAAAACTACTAAGGGATAATGTACCTTCAGAAATACAGGACCGTATTATTTTTATTGTTGTTTTTAACATGTCTAACCTTCTGCTTTCTGAAATAGAGAAAATTTCCAAGAACTGTAGCTTGGGTTTGGATCTAATTTTTTTTTTTTAATTTCTTCAGTGATTACTCCTTGATATTACATCAAGCCAGAAGTTACTAAATCAGGTGTGGTTAAAATCATGCCAATCACCTACTGACACTGATTAGTTAATGTCCAGCCCCTAAATATTGAGGAAAACATGGGTGTGATTGCTATTCAATACGTATATTGGTACCCAACAGATTCTGTTGGTCATAGCTAATATTTTCAGCATATTGATGGCCAATAAAGAGAAAACTGGCAGATAAAGGATGTGAGCAAACTGATGGTGAACCATAGGTCAGTATTTTCATCATGAAATGATTACAGAAAAGTTCACCCTGTCCATGAGAGATGATATGAAACAGACTTCTTTCTAGTTTTCCTGTGGCCCATTTTTTTTTTTATTTAGAGAAAAAAAGAAACACATTTTCATGTTTTCCACCTTATTCATACTTCTTCTTTTGATTTTGATGGTTGGATACATTTGTCAAAAGTTTTCAAGTCCCTGCAACAATTCTTTTGCTTATAAATTTCATTTTTTATTGACTATTTGACAGTGCTTATTGACTTGTCACTGTCTTTCTCAGACTGTAAACAGTACCACCAAAAATAATGTTATGTTACTTTCAAAGTAAACAGGGAAAGGAAAATTCATTTATTTTCTATTTCAAAAATGTAAGTATTAAAAATAAGGAGCTTATAGAGTTATTTAAGGATGCAATTATCAAACATGCTTAATCCTCTTTTACTATTCTAAACTTTAACACTAGAAATCCTTTTGAAACTTTCCATACGACTGATATGATAATGGTATATTTGCATATGGTTTGCATATGAATTAAAACCAGGACTGACACACAGATAAAGCTCTGGGCATTGGAGAGGAAAATTTTTAGGGGTTTAATGATGTTTCACACTTAACACTAGAAGTGCAAATGTATAAAGTCAAACCCAGTATAAATAAGTTAACATCCCAATATTGCTAAACCTTTAGCTGCAAAATATCATTACAACTATTTGCCAACTTTCAAATGGTAAACACACACGCTTAATCACTCTCCAAATTATTATAATGTATGTCTTTACTAACATTTCTTAATGGCTCAGAAAACTGTTCATTTTAACTGTGTAAAAGCTAGACTACATTAAGTACCACAAGGCCTGATTACTATAACACTAACACTGCTGTAAATTGGTTATTCCAATAAATCAGAGAAATAATGCTGCTGCAGACCCAATGTTGGCAATGCCACAAGTTTAACAGGGTTTTCTAAACATAAAAGTGTTCATTATTTCAGTACAAGCAGAGGTCAGAAAAAAACAAAAGAAGAGCAGAACTGTACTGTCTGTTTGTGTGAGATGATGATCAGTCATCTACATTTTGGCTGAAAGATCAGGGACTTCAGTTTTACCACTGTGGTTTTTCTGAAGTTTGGATGAGAAAATGTCTCCTACAGTTACCATGCTTTACAATTATGAACTGTGTGATACAGACTTTTATTCTATACATATATGTTACAAAGGAAATAACAGGAGTGAACAGCAGCCTACAAAATAGATTTTTTTAATTCCACAAAAATCCAAACACTGAACAGTATCAAATTCAATATCATCTACCCCTGAGTCAGTTCTTTTGCTTCTATTTCCTCAATAAAAGTGCTACTCTCTCCTTAATGAAAGTGCTTCTTCCTCTCTTCATTTCGAACTATTGAAATTAATAAAAATAATGTTGAAGTGAACACACAAGTGTCACGTTATCCACCCTCGTGCTGCATAAAGATCACAACTGTATTTTCTTAATCTTGAAATGCTTATCTGGTATGTTTTTAAAGTCTGAGTGATGTTGACTTTGAAGCTTTTCTTTTCCAGCTTTTAACTATCACTAGAAGAGTTTAAATCAAGTTCTCCCTAAAACTTTCTTATTCATTTTCAAAGCCACTACTTCTTTGAACATCATTAGTTAACTCAAATTCAGTTTGTTATCCTCTATCATATTACATTTGTCCATATTTAATTTTTTCCCTGTGATTTCCATAAGGGACAGTATTTTTCCAGTAATCAAAAGGCAACCTGTCTAATTTTTTACACTTTACATCACCCTCTTTTAAAGTTACACATTTCTTTCTTATTTTTCCTATTTTTCCTCTCCACAGTGTTAAAACTACTAGTAGTTCAATCAGTTCTTCAAGTAGTTTAGGATGAGGTTTTCTAGACTGAGCAATCTGAAATATTTAATTTCCTTAAACCTCTCACCTGATCATCTTCTGTTTCAGCTTGACCTATTACTGCACAAATGCAGAGATTTATTTTTTTTTTGCTTCCTTTTTTTCCTTTTCCTTTGGTTCTTTATATTCATCATTTTTAACCTGACCTGATTTCTGTTTGCTGACATCATCATATGTCTGACGTTGATACAGAGCTCTTGGTTTCCATAAATTGATTTCTTAATGCACATTTTCCTTTTTCTCAGCATTAAAATAATTTTATGTTCTCACTATGATTTTTGGGTTTGGTTTTTTTGGGGGGTTTTTTTTGAGGAACATTCAGACATATAAATTTTTTTTTCTCCTTAGAGGAACTTCTTTTCCTTCCTTCTTTGAGTTTACTAGGATGATATAGCTCAATGCTTTTAACAGTTATAAACTAAGCAGAGAATAAAATCTGTATTCTTACCACACCAGAAAATCTTGCTTGACCATGATTAAACTCAGATTGAACTCACAGAGTCAGCATCTCCCACATTTCAAAAATAAGCTCATTTTCCATTATCACAGTGCCTTTCACCATGATACAATGAGCTCTTTAGATTCTGCAGCATTTTGTCAAAGGGTAGATGCTGTATAGTGAAGCACAGTTTCTATTTCCTTTCCTTCACAACACAGAAAGTATTTTCTTACATTCAATTTAGAGTGCCTCAACATATGATAAATATTCTTTGTTCTGGAAGGCTTCATTCTTTTATTATCAATGATTTTTGTGACTTAAGGGAAAACACTTTATATTCAGATCTACTTTCTTTCTGCCTAACTAGGAAAGGAAAAAACTATGGCTGATGTCATTTTAAGCTAAATAAACTTCAAGTGAATTGAAGGGAACCCCCTTAGTCATCACTGACAGCTGAAGCAATTTCTACTCATTCACAACTTTAGAATAATAATGTAGTTTGAATTTAAATTTCAAGCATAATAGCAAGAAAAATGAAACTTTATTATTGTTTGTTTAGATAAACACTAAGGGATATGGCTTTCAGATTCCTTTTGATATGCAAGTATTATGGTCATCAAGAACAAATAGTATTTTAAGAAGTTCATTTATTCTTGCTGCATATTTAAAATATTACCTCAAACTGCATTCCTTTTATCTCTGCCTTTGTAAAATTTCTTGTATTTTTCTGTTTTTTATTGTCAGTTCAAAGTCAAAAGAGCACTTCAGGCATGTAGCATGGACTTCAGTATGCATATGCTTTAATGCTCTTTCTTAAATGGAAATAATTTCCTGAGCTGAAATCACAGTGATTACAGAAAATCTTGATATAACCCAGTTAAATTCTCCATGAATATTTCATGAGGTTTTTTTAAGGCCACTGAGAAAATTATCCTTCAAAGTAAGTAATAAAATAATAATTGGCAGAAAGTCTGAAGGGTATAA
This sequence comes from Serilophus lunatus, assembly GCA_013399895.1. Classification (NCBI taxonomy): domain Eukaryota; kingdom Metazoa; phylum Chordata; class Aves; order Passeriformes; family Eurylaimidae; genus Serilophus; species Serilophus lunatus. The sequence continues at coordinate 126,152 of VXBA01003227.1, read as the reverse complement.
AAATATTAAGTAAATAGAACTGCTGGTGAACAAAACGTTTCCCATCGTTTTGGTGTCCCTGCTAAAGAAAATAAATAGCAGGTACCCACATCCAACCCATTCGCTATCCTTTGTACACTATGTGGCTGCTGATCTCTATGATGGCATTTATCTTCACTCCTGAAGAAAGACAGAATAACTCACAAGGGTGGCTGACACAAGGGAATCATTTCTATGTTCCTCTCCAGCACAGGTAAACATCATCACAGAGATCAGCTACTGTTTATATCCACAGAATGATGGAAACAGAATTTTGGCTATTCGCACTTTGCATTTTAAAGAGCTGGCACTTAAATAAGTTCTTAATACTAATGTCGTTCACAATAGTCCCTCTACCCGTGGGTTGGCAGGTCTTTAAGGGCGCATCACACACTAAAACAAGAATAGTCACTTGCTGGGTGAGGAGTTTCACTAATCCTCTGATCCTTCATGCCATCTAGCAGCCTGCCTTCCTTTGAGCCCTGCACAGACACTCAATTCTGCTGGTTTGAGAACCAACAGACATCACCTCTGGAGAGTCTGAGATCCTTTTGCTTTGTTTTGATCCAACTTCTTACCCAAAAAGTAAAACAAGCAACAGCAATTTTCCCTATCAGACCAAACATGCTGTCAACACCATTTTGCCCACTTGACAAGAAATACTTCCACGATTTTTTTTCCCCCCAGAAGAAAAGCAGAAAGAATGTTGTTGTTGTGATTTAGACCATGCAGACAATAACCTAAAGCACCCAGGTGAGCTACAAAAACAGTCTGTTTTTTCAGGAGCCTGCAGTAGAACCTATCCAGCCCTGTAAGTTTGGGAAAAGAGATCCCCAGGCACTATCACAGCCAGGAGGTCACCTCAGGCTGTGTTGCCTACAAAACTAGGATGAGATGAATGACTTTTTTGTTGCCTTTTCCCGTTATCTGGCTGATTCTGATTGTCTGCCACACACATACCAAGTTTTCTGCTTTTTGTCTACCAGGGAGACAGTTCTTACAACTCTGGACTTCTGACCAGAGAAGTGTTGTCTAATCATGATTCAGTTTCAGATGTCACATAAATCACTTGAACAATTCTCTTTTTTTAGTTATGGTCCTGAATTAACAATTGTTATTGAGTCCCTCTACATTAACATCGTTTCACAGAGCTCTAATACAATACTGGTTGTGCAGTTTAATGCCAAGCACAATGAGTCAGCATTTTATAGGAAAGTTTTTATTGAAATATTGACAGACAAATCCCACTGCTGGAAATAGTTCATCATCTTATCTGTGAGGAAATGTCAGAGCTACTTCTCTGCATACTGTATCTTCTACACTCCTCTCTTCTGACAGTTCAAAAAAAAACCCCAACAAACCAAGCCAAAGTGCATTCTTAAGCTGGTTTGCACTGTTCTGAAGCTAAATAAAGTGCAAAATGCTGACAGTGGTGAGATATGATTTTACTTTATTTGAGGAATAAAGGAATTTAAGGAATAGAGAATGTGTGAAAGAAACAAAGTCATAGAGAAGCTCCAAGAAGGGAGAAACCAGAGTGACAGTGACAGTGCAATCCCAAGGCCTGCTGCAGAAAGATACACATTAGAGAAAGAGTTTTGGTTCTCTGAGATGCTCAATAGTGATAATTTAAAGATATATCTCTTGCTTTTCAATCCCACACCTTAACAAAGCTCCAAGGTCCACCATCACATTACCTGATGCTGAGGACCAGTAACATGCCTTTCAAAGCATTTTTGCAAAGGCGTTAAAATGTGCAATCTTTTGTGAGGGCTGCAATTTCACTGATATTGGTGAAGTTACATAAGGGATGAGTTATAGACATAATTTGCAATTCAATGTACCGTGTAATTCACAATTTTTGAGATGGATTTACTGGGTTCATGTAATCCTGCTAAGGATTCCACAGTATCTGAAATGTCTCATTATTCTCTTCTTTAGAGGGATTCTAAAAATAAGACCAAACAGTATACAGCTGAATCCAATTAGGTACTGGGCCATTCTTCTTTCATAAGCAGAGATCAATCTCCAATGCCATTTGTACAATAATTAGTGCAATTATTAAAAAGAATAAAGACTTGCTTATCTCCTGGGAGTTTTGGTGGGGTTTGTGGTTTGTTTTGTTGTTTTGTTGTGTTTTTTTTAGTTACAGAAAAACTTAGACAAATCTTTAATCCCTTAAAAACATAGTGAATCTTTTAATTTTACCTTTTCCCTAGAAAATAAATCGGTGACCACATTTCCTAGCTCAGGTAAGTGGAAAGGCACACAACAATATTCTTAAAAATCGTTTCTCTTAAATCTTCTTCCAGTCCTGTAGAATCTTTGGAAAAAAACTCACCTGAAAATCAAGTCTGCCTTCTTTGAGGTCCACATACTCCACACCACATAATTTATCCTAAAGTGAAAGGTAACAGAGAGAGATGAAGAGCAGGTTATCTGCTATGGGAGTTTTTTCTTCTTAATTCACAGGAACAAAATTTGCTCATCTTACAAGTGAAAATCTTCACTGGTATAACTATAAATTTCTTTAGATTTACCAAATATAAACAAGCAATAACTGCGTGTGCAGTTATCTGCCTGAAGGCAACAGAGACCAGGAGGGACTTCACTTAAAACCCAGACTGTGATGAGTTTTCTCTTGGATCTGAACATGAAGTGATTCAAACCTGCTCCCTAAAAGCATAGCAGGTTGATGTAGTATTCTGTTTCATAGCTTTTCCTCTGCTCTAGAAGAAGTAATACATTGGAATTAAACTAACTTCTGTGTGTGCCATTTAATTTAGGATTCTGAAAATCCTATTGGGACTTTCCTCCTTCTTTTCGATGGATTCATAGTCTGGCTGGTTTAGGGACTACAGAAACAATGGTGCAAATATTCATATATATTTTCTCCTTCACATAGAGGTATAAAAAATGTGCAACTTCAGTTTTTGAGTAAAGTAAATTAATGTATGAGAAGCACAGTCTAAGTGATAGTTGTTCACAACCAAAACTACTCATAATTGTCAAGAACACAGAGAATATTTATTATAATTCCAACTACATACCAGACCTATCCTTCATAATTTTTAAGAATGACACACAAAAATAATTTCCTAAAACTAATGCTAAAATATTTTAAAGAAATTATTGACAAACAAAATACTCAAAGATATTAAAAGTTCCCAAACTCTACGAATTATCATGAACCAGGAGGAAAAAAAAGTCTTTGGCTAAACTGAGCTATGGTTATCATATAAAACTTTATCCAGAAAGAGGCAAGAGGATGATTTTGAAAGTCTCAGCTGGTAACATTTATCTTCCTTAGCCTAGTGCTATGTCAAACTAGCTCAACAGGTGTTCCACACTAACTGGGATATAAACAGTTAACAGCAGTTTAATTATAAATGCATTTCTTGCAATTTCTATTTCTTTGTATTTCTGGGTTTTATAAAATAATACAATAAATTAACTTACAGTAAAGCACCCTTAGTGAAGGTGTTCCTAAGAAAATCAGAATAAAAAATTAACATTTTGTTCATCAATGTATTGCTTTATCACTGGCGAACAAAGATGCACTTGGAGGAAGTTACTCTATTGATTCAAAGCAGTTCCATGAAAATACTCTTATTCCCATTCTGTAAAAGATTCTAGGGGTGGATCCCCTTCCTGTCAGGGATGTGGTTGTGCAAACAGATGTTACCTCTCATTTTCAGATTAAGTATCTTTTCAACCCAGAACTCAGTAATATTCTACCAACCTGAGAGAAGCTTGGTTTAACAATTAGCAGTGCTGCACATCACAAGGGAATCAAAACTGTTGTTGACTGTTGTGCTTCCAAGGATGGCTGAAAGAAATCAATAATTGCTTACAATGCAAAAGATGTCTGCAAGCCCAAGGCTGCACATTTCACACTACCTGCCCTTGTCTGCCTTGAATTCTTAAAATTGCTTCACAATTACCTCTCTCATCAGAAGAAACATTTTCTACTTTAATTTATATGGAAATAATTTTACCCTTTTTAAGCGCTCTGTGTTAACAAGTAATTAAAGGATGCAGGAGCTGTTTCCAAGTCCTATAAAAAAGGTGTTGGTAGCCCTTAACAGGCTTTTAGGAAACATTTGTTGTGGGCAAATGAAATCCTTCAGTGCACTTCGTCCACAGACCTTTATTTTACAAGAGAGTGAAGCAAAAATAATCAGAGACACAGTGTTCCAAACAGAAAATGAAGAACCTCAGGTATAGAGCTGGTTCAAATGGTCTTACAGTAGGTATAAAAAATAACAAAATAACAATGGATAAATAGAAATGAAGGTTGAGAAATGGGATTACATTACCATATTGTCACTGGGAAGTGCTTGGAAATATCAAGGTGTGAGAGGAAAGGAAAATATGGATTCAGATCATGTTGATTTCTATGTACAATCCAGCAAAAAAGTCTGTGGTTTGTGGATACCTCACATGTGCAAGGAAATAGAAGGGGAGGTATTATTTTAGCATGTATCAAAGGGTTCTCTTCTTGACTCAGGACAGGTGTCTGCAGTATGAAAAGAAATTAGATTTGCATATGCATTGTTTTCTTATGACCCATTGGCATGCTAATATTATCTCCCCATTCCCAAAGAATTCCTTTTGAGATGCAAAATTTCAATTAGCTGCTATAAAATAATATATTTTATGAGTGACCAAAAGGTAACAGAAATTCATCAAAAAGGATACATTTTGTAAGCAATGACTACTAAACAGGCCAACTTTAACATTCTTAGAAATGTTCCCATTGTTATCTCCAGGTTGATATTGTGTCTAGAAACACAAAAAAGAAAGGGATAAATGCATTATTTTCAAGAATTTATCATTTACTTCAATGGGGTACAGATGATTACATTGAATGTGAAGTGACACAGGCTATATCAGACTGATAGAAGAGAATTCAAGAAAAAAATGCTTTAAGGTGGATTTTGAGGGAAGAAAAGTGCAATATGGCAAGGAGTAAAGCAAAAGTGATGTTTCCAGAGAAACACATTTTAAAGCTGGATGGGAACAGGTATCACAACTAATGTAAAATTAGACACAAGATTAGCACAAGTAAAATATATGAGCAAAACAGAACATTTTGTCACAATACCTATAATTAAATGCGAGAGTGAAATTTAACTAAAATATTTACAATGTAGAAGGGAAAAGGTCTTTTTGCAAAAGCATTAAGGAAGCCTTTGTTTAAGCAGCACACTGGGAATTTCAGTAATAGTGTCAGGTCACTTATTTCTGCTGAGCATCTTTGTTTTGTTGTTCTTAAAACCAACTCTCTGCCTTTCCATTGCCTGAGCAGTTGACAATATTTGGGTTTCTTTATTCTTGAACTGAGTGATAAGCTATCACCTGGAAAGTGATGAAAAAGCTCACAAGTTTTTAAAAAGTCATCATCATGGGTCAGGTACAGACCTGCAGCTTATGATGTCTTCATAAGCTTTGGGTCCAAGCATTTCCCAAGCAGGAAATTCCTTTGTTTAATTATGCGTTTTAACAAACCAGCCCTTCTTTTCAAAACATTTTCAAAGCAACAGATGTTCAACGACACAATGTCAAGAAATCAGAAAAGAAGCCCTAGAAAAAGATGAAGACTACTGTTATTTAATATTTTTTAAAATAATGTAAAATCAGTTGCAGTGACCTTATGCTGGGAACTGATAATTCATGATTTATTTGTACATGTCTGAAAGATAACATATCATTAAAAGAAAAGAAATGAAACTGTGTGAGGTTAATTCCTAAATACAAAAATAAATAGGTAGAAACAGTATCTCGACCCTTCCTTCCAACAGTGGAATAATCAGATGTATAAATGATAAACTACAGAGCATGAAGAAGAACACGCTTGATCTTAAGGGCATAACTTGTCCTTGATCTGAAAGTGGAAAATGATATTTACTCATGTTTCAACATGATAATGGATGCAATAACAGAAGCACAGATGGCAAAAGTTCTGGAAACAAAGCAAGCAAAGCAAGAAAATAGGACAGTTATTTCCACAAAGACTTACTTTTTTATGATAAATGCCGTGAACACTTCCAAAACTATAAAAATATAATTTTCAGAGCCCAAACAAGTTCAGTCTTAAAAAGAAAACTTAAATTCTGCTCTATAGAGAAACTGAACAGTGCATGTTCTTGTCAGCTCTGAAGTTTTCACTTTATTTTGGCTGTAGGTAAAGAATGTTGCTTGAAGGTCAGAAAACAAGGCATCTTTTCCACTCTTGACACTGACCTATAAATATTACCTTCAGTCTTGGTTCAGTGACAAGTCATGGCAAGCAAGACATTCTGAACACTGCGATTTGCTCACAAAAGTGTAACTTATAGTCTGCAGTTTCAGACTTAAATTATTCTTGTGAAAAAATGTCAAACACCACCTTATTTGTGTTGTGCATTTGTCTCTTAAAATAAGCTCTTCTAAACATAATTTAAAGGAGTATGCACACAATGAGACATATCTTTTTTTACATGAGTTCTCCTAATATTAGTCTAGAACAAATTCCCATTTACTTCGTGAAAAAATGTGCTCAGTGAAAACTATACTATAGAAGAGTTTCATAAAGGACATACTTACCAGTTACTGTGAATTTGTCATTCAGCTCACATGCTGATGTCATTCCTGCCATTTCATGAGCTAGAACATTTCTATTTCTTTCACTATTACAGACAGAAATGGGAAAAAAGTCATATTAAAAGTCTTTAAAAAAAAAAATTAGTAATCTCAGACCCAAGCCCTTTGGAGCTTTGCATATTCTGCCAGGCTCATAGAAAACAATCTCACTGAATTGACTCTGAGGAGATAACTAACTCCTCTAACCTCTTTCCATTTACAGAAGCCTATATATGTAAGAAGGTTTGAAAAGGCACAGTCAATCCTGTGTTAAAAGGATGCCTTGTCAGCTTTATCAAGAAGAATCACATTTAGTGAATATTGAGTGAAAAGCTGCAACACAGCTTCATCTGGATTTCAAGCATGAACTGGTTAGTCTTCTGTTGAGCCTACACACAAGAAAAACTAACAGAGATTTAGCCTTTTTTTAACAAGCTATACACCCATGCCAGCCTATCCATCCTTTAACACAACATAACATTGAAATAGCCAATTTTAAACATCTTCTACCAGTGAATGTTGGAAGGAAACATCCAAAATATTACGGGATATAAAATATGTATCTCATTCCCTTCTACATTTGCAAGATAGACCCTAAAGCCAAGCATTTTTCTGATAACCTATTATCAGACTGTCCTTTTCTTTCCACTTGGGGAGCTTTTTGCAGTTTTCCTGCATTTTAAGAATCCCACAACTCTTTTTCTATAAATTCCAGGTATCTACTCCTTCCCTTCTGAGTCAACGTTTGCTCAGCAGTGTTCTACAATGGCAGCCTTTTTGCTGAAAGGAGATTCATCCCACACCACAGGAATCTACTGAGATCTATTGAGACTGGAGAGTCGCAATGGCACCTACTCAGCAGAGGCTGACACTTTCTTCCTCATCTGAGAGAAAGAGTATAAGGGTGTCTCCAATGGCTTTTACAGGCCAGCCCTGCCAACCACTTCCACATCTGAATATGGGCTCAACAATGACTGTCTCTTCCATGTCCCAGCCAAGAGGAACTTGGAAACCTTGAAAACCCTCTCCAGCAAAAGTAAGAAGCAACTAGAACTTGTTCAAATGTGTGCTGTGCTTTATATAAACCAGACAATGAACGAAGTAGTCCATAAACTCATGCATCTGACAGCTTCAAATGCTGAGCCCCCACAATGCTCTCTGCTGCAGTCATTCCATCACTGTGCAGTTAACAAAACGACCTCAGAATGAGACTCACAGGAGCAGGATCCTATTGCATTTGCTAATAAAAAAGTTTAAAATCAACCTGTGATCAAGAAGGTTTCATCAATGCCGTAAGCTCAGCATAAACTTTTCACAGGAAAAGGCTTTCAGCACATATTTATTGATTCCTGCAGCAGGGCCTTTCTTCTTGTTACTGGATGTCAGTTTTATAAACAAGAATACATTGATTGCCCAGACTTACAACATTTTCAGATGATCTACAATGTCATAGGACCTATGAAGCATTACCAGCATATTGGAACAACTCCAGTAAAAAGAATGTAAACAAAATTGATTTATGTACTTGCATAAGAAATTGAACACAGACCTAGAATTTTAAATATGCTATTTTAAGTTGAGAATGTGTGGCTTTAAAGTAAACTAAGGAAAAAAACAAACCAAAACACCCACTAATCCCTTTTACTCTGTTACTCCGCTTTCATATTTGTAAATGTTTATAAATCCTAGAGGAACAGTATCTTTCTTTAAGGCTTTCTTTCAAATTCAATGATGTTCTTAACCTTAGTTAAGAAATCTTTGTATTTATGTAACACACAAACACCTAAAATATTGTAATATAACACTTGCAAAACAACATTTATTATCAATTAAGTTACATAATAATTTTCTAGTGCCATATGTAGAATACAAAGAAGAAACAGAACAGCTGAGGAAGAGTCAAATTAAGGCTGTGTTTTGTTCTCATCTCTTAAAGATAAAATTTTTAATACAGCAGATGATATCAGTTTTTTGTAGAAATGTTTTAAAGATTTGACAGGTTTAAAATTCATGAGGCAGAACAAAATCTCAGTGTGAGGTGAATAACTGTGACAAACTATTTTTATTGTTCATCAGTCTTCTACTGCTAAGATCAGTAATGAAACACAAGCCTTATGTGAACACAGCAGCACATATTCTGGAAGCCTCAGTAGGCAAACTAATCATTGCTGTATCAATCCATTACAACATTTTAAAGTAATCAAAGAAAAAAGCCTTCAAAAAGGCTTTTTGCCTTGATCCATTGTAGAAAAAAATTTTCCACAGTTTCTCTACTTTCATAATCACTTTCACTCTGTGCCACTCTTCATATAAAGAAGAAATACTCAAAATGCACACCAAGACATGTAGAAGTCAAGGAACATCTTTCTCCTTACATAAAGCAAACCTGGCTGGTACTGAAAGGCTGAGAGAATTGAGATTGTTCAGCCTGGAGAAGAGAAGCTTCGAGGCGACCTAAGTGTGGCCTTTCAGCACCCAAAGCAAACACAAAAAGATGGAGAGAGATTATTTACAAGGGCCTGGAGTGACAGGACAAGAGGGAATGGCTTCAAACTGAAAGAGAGTAGATTTAGATTAGATATTAGGAAGGAATTCTTTCCTGTGAGGGTGGGGTGGCCCTGGCACAGGTTGCCCAGAGAAGCTGTGGCTGCCTCATCCCTGGAAGTGTTCAAGGCCAGGCTCGATGGGGCTCTTGAGCAACCTGGGATAGGGGGAGTTGTCCCTGCTCACAGAAGACAGTTGGAACTAGATGATATTTAAGGTCCCTTCCAACCCAGGCCATTCTACAATTTTATGGGAAAGGTCCTGTGCTAGGCCAGAAGCTGGACACAATGATCCTTGAGGGTCCCTTCCAACTCAGCATATTCTGTTGTTACCTGAAAGCGAGATAAGGAAAAAAAATTGAAAATATACATTTAGATAGGGGTGAAGGGAGAACAGCTTTACTGGTGAATGTCCCATGATCCAAAGGGGAAAAGAATAACACTCTCCTATATCTATAACCTTTTTAGCTACCACCCATCATATCATCCAACCAAAGTCCATCTAACT